>APFE030749874.1:44261-56610 GCA_000404065.3 Pinus taeda
AAGTACTCCTCGGTCGTAATGATCGGGCGGTTCTTTCGGGCATCGTTTTATACTTTTTCGAGCTCGAGAGACACAACTCTACGAAAAAGCGCCCCCCTGGAGTTTCCTTTTCAGCTGTCTTTTCAAACTCTCTAAACATGAAAAGACGCCGAGTTCTTCCTTTGTCAGACTCGCTAAAACTTAATGACATCGGACTCCGTCGAAATGACGCTCTCCAAGCATATGCTATCCCCGTCAAGCTTGTCATCCAAAAATAATCGGGGTACTCGCCAGAAATGGTGGGGGAAATAAAGGAACTGTAATCGTCGTCATCGGCAGTATGTCGCTCTTGAACATGGCACTGTTTGCATTCGTGTCTGGGTGGGGACATCTCATCTCGCTTCACTTTTGCCTCCATGGGTTTGGGTTATCCTATTTGGCCACTCATCTGCTTGTTGTCCTTTCGTTACGACCTCTGATCATTTGACCCCCAAATACTGCCAAATCCGTCGTTGTGCCGCCGATATGTTCAAGAGAAGTTGACCTCTGCAAGTATAACCTCCCTCTGATATTTCGCGCAAAACAAACTTGTCTCTACCCGTCTCGCGTCGATGATGTGGGAATCACTATGGCCCACCTTCGATAAAGATCACTTCCTGTCGACTTCAGCTCATTATCCAGGAGTGACCTAGAGACTCCCTTTAGGTACCTTGGGGCCTGCATGCCTTAACGACAGGTTCTTCGTGTTCGACGCGAGGTTTTCATCAATGGCCTCTGATCGAATGATTCCGCGGGTGTTCAACCTCGGCTCATTTATTCACATGCCGTGGATTGTACCTATAGTACCTTGAGGACCATCGTCATCATTGGTGGCCCCTCTCGCGTTTGTTAACAACTTTCGTCATTGGCTGGTAATCAGACGATGTTCAAGCATGTTCGACTTCGACACGTATATTCACATGTTTGAACTTGTACTTTGTTCGGATTCGGATGGAGCGCAAGACCCTGGTTCTAGTCCATTGTGGACCAGGTTGCGATTTTGTGGGACATCGTTACATGACTCATTGATGGATGGCTGTGACCATACCCGAGTCCTCTTAAGGATGGCTGTGACCATACCTCTTATAATTATGGTCTTTTCAGCTGGGTGGCTGCGTCCACGCCACAGACCTTTTTCCATATGTCTTCTGGATGGCTGCGCCCATGCCTAGACTACATGTAATTGAAATATCAGTTGTATCCGCCTGCAGGTTCTCTCCGGTGGTGTTCCAGTCCAGTAGTCTTGTAAAGCATTTCACCCCTCCCACTCTCTCGGGCTTCATGCTTTAGGGGGCATCTGTTACACAGTAAAATGTCACTGCCATCATGTCAGTCTCCCTACTGTGTTGTGACACCGCATTCACCTATGCTCATGCTCCTCAAAATGGCTAAAAACCCTCTTTGCCTAAGTTAAATGAATCATCGCGTCTGTTTATTTAATAACCGCGCTGACAGGCGGAGGTCAGTGTTACTGTTGCGTTGCCAGCGCGGAAGCACACGTCTTTTCCGCGCTGGTCCCATTTTACGGACAGCGCACCCTCTGTTTGTCCTGTTGAGCGCTGACCAGACCTCCTCTATAGTTGATCTGCGATGTCAGCGCACCAGCTCAGTGTCTCACCCGCGCTGATCCTGTTTGGGCGAATTTGTTCTAACAACCAACCTTCCAGATCCCTCCAGGCTTGGTTGTTAGCATTGTTGAGGTCGCCATCCTTTCTCTGGAATGTCTGTTCGACTGACCATCCACTTATCTTGGGGAAAGCTCATCCTTTACCTATTCATGGAGACTCCTTCTCCTTTATAAGCCTCCTCCATTGCCCATGAGCAGCTAGTTTGGAACATATAGACTTTGATTGAGGAATTCCTAGTGCATTAGTGCTGCTCTTTGTAGGCATTTGGTGTGTTTTGTGAGGATTGCTTTTGAGCTTGAGGAAGGTTATGAGCTTGTTGCCTTGTATGTGAGAGAGAGACCTCTTTGACTTGGGAGATTTGCTTCAAAGGTGAATGCTTAGAAGACATGCTGGCTAGACCCTCTAGAGAAGGACTCAGCGTCAGGACTTCGGTTGTACCTTACTCTATTTTCTGATTAATAAAGATAGATGACTACTCTTATGGTTCCATTTCCTTTTTTCCTATGAATGATTGATGTAAATTGTATCCTTCCTGACTGATACATAGTTGTTTTTAAGTAGATTTTACGCTCGTGTTTGCTCTCTCTTTGCTTGTGCAGGTGTTCGTCCGCGAGGATAGCGGAGAATTGTGATCGACTGGAGCGAAGGAGCGGGAGGATTATCTCTTCGACAAACATAGCGTTGGAATCCAAGTAGGTTTCCCTTACCCACTTGTTAATTACAACTAGGAACCTGCAGTGTAGCATTGTTTGATTGTTGCTAGACCCCCTTTGGGCTAGTAGGGATCGCCTCTATCCGTAGAGGGGATTTACCTCTCCAACAATTTGGCGACTCCGCTGGGGAGCTTGCTTGTCTCTTTGTATGTTACCTTTGTTTTGATTATTGCTCCTTTGTCAAGGTTTGGGGATTGTTTTGCTGTTGGTTTGTTTCCTGGTTCGTCCTAGGGACTACCTTAATTGCCTTGAAAACCTGTTGCTTTGGTTTGGAAGTTTGTGTTCAATTTTATTTGCTTTTCAGCCTCAGCGCGTTTTATTTAAAAACAGCTGCGCTGACATCGCATCCTGTCTTGTTTGTTGTTTCTGTCATCGCGCTTGTACATTCAAATAGTCGCGCTGACCTGGTTTTTCAGGCCAGCGCCCTTTATTCGTGTCCTTCCGCGCTGACAGCGCAAAGTTGCTACAGACACTTTTCTGTCATCGCTTTGTTGCTGTGGGGTCACCCGCGCTGATCCTGTAAAAATTCTTTTTGTCCAAATTGACCTACTGAACCTCTTGGTTTTGGATTTCCCCTGATTTTCCCACTTGGCTTTTGGCTTGATAACTTTGTTTAAGCTGTGACTCGCTTGCTTGAGAGACCTCATTCCACGAGAGCTCGTTTATCACTTGTTTTCAGTTTGTGCAAAGCCTTCCTTTTTGCTCTTGTTGCTTGGTTTATGCTTTGCCTTAACTTTTCCGATTACTGAAGTGTGTCAGACCGTCGTTTGTCTGGTCATGGACTCTCATCCTTCGGGTGTTCGCTTGTCTCCATTGATTTCACACTCAAACCCTAGGGCATCTAGTGGTCGTGTGTGTCTAGCCTCCCGTTCGGGATTTGGTGTTCTTAGTTGGCCAGCCAACTTCGTTTTTGCTTGCACGTTTGTTTGGTGATTGTTGAAAGTGACTGATTGTGTTCCAAGCGGTTTGATTTCCTCCATTGAATTCCTCATTGTCTTCTTGAGCTTAGATTACAATAGCTCATAAGCCTTTGTTTTCCTTTGATTTGGGAAACTGGTTTTAATGACTTGGGAATTGTCTTGTGTATGCATTGAGTGATTTAGCGTTTCACTTAGTGTTGCTATCTCTCTAATTCATTTTAAAAATAACTTTATGTCATTGGAAAAGTAGAGCAAACTAGTATCTTTTGCATTAATAGTTGAAAGGAAAAGAGCATTTCGTTATTTTGTGCTTTCAAAAGAAAAGTTTCATTTCCTTGCTGTTAGTTGCATTAGGTTGCGTGATTGCTTGAATTCGTTTTGTTTGTTTGAAAGATCCTTAACTTTCTTATAGCTAGAATTCATCGAACAAAATGATGATCTTTGGCATATAGTTGCATTTAGGTGTTTCTGAGAGATCATACGGTAGGGCCTGAAACTCAAACCTAAGTCAAGATCAACTATAAAATAAACCAAATTTATCTAAAAACGCATTGGAACTTAACCTGAACATCTAGAGGTCTAGGCTAGAGACGTGTTCCGGCGTCTTTAAACCTAGTAGCTTAACGTTGAGTGGTTGGGTGATTCCTCCATGGTGAAGCGATAAGTGCTAGTACGGATTGGGCTCCCACGTACCGTCGCGTATATATGAGGGAGACTCCATTAGGCTTGCATCCTTTATCCATAGGAAGCCGAGTCGGCCACCTTGTAAACCGTAACGCACCGAACACAGCATTTGGGAAGATTGACTGCAGTACGGGAAGTCCTTGGTTCTCATATGATTGCCAAGGTGTATAAGCAGTTTTACGGGTTGCTTGGTATACCTTTTGCCTAGAACTTCCAGAGTAGTCGCTTTTGATCCTTTTCAGACTCTCTAAAAGAAAAGGTGTAAGTGAGCGTCTTGTCACTTCGTGCTCATTAAACATTCGAAGTAGATAGAGTCATCTTTTTTTCCTTTTCTCGACTCTCGAAACATGAAAAGGTCAAGTTTGGTTCCTATGTCTTAAAATTCATTTGGCCACGATAATATTACCCAGTTAGATCTTGTGTGCGTTTAGTTTGAGTAGTTTTTATCGTTAGCTTCTTTAGGGTCTTTGTTGGGACATCCTGGCAGATCCATCGACTCCGTCCTCGATCCCGAGTCAAGAAGGGTCCCCATCTTCTGTTGCCCCCGAAAATCCGGTCTGTGGCACTTTTCCCATCGTTCCAAGCGTACAACCGTTGAATTCTCGAGCTCCAGGAGACGATTTTTACGAGTTCTTTTACAACCCTATTTGGGAACCCTCTGACGAGTCTCATCCTGCCACTCCTGTCGGTGCTCCATTTTCGATGGCTTCATCCGATATGGGCGACGCTTCTCCAGTGTCTAGTGGCCCGGACGTTGTGTCGAGTATAGATACTCCTATTCCGGCAACATCCCCTGTTATCTCGACGCCTTACACCATCACGTCTTCTGGGCAAACGGTGCCAAGGCGCTACAGATCATTACGGGATGCTTGACAGTTCTTTTCTTGGGGTCACGACGTCGTCCCTACCACAGGACCGGTTGTTTCCCAAGTCCCTCATTCTACCGTTACGGCAGTACCCACCATCCTGACCGTTTGTGTCGCAGTGTCAACTCTAGTTGCGAGTGCGGTCACAGCTTCATCCGCCGTGGACCCATCTCGAGATCCAACGCAGAGTGGTGAACCGTCTCCTTCTTCTCGAGTTGTGCACCCCGCAAGTGATGCTCCTCCTGTTTCTGAGCATATGACAGAGGAGGAAGCATTTTATGAATACTTGCGTAATGTCCAAAACCTGGATAGTCAAGGTCCGTACTATGATGCCGAGAATCATCGTTTGTACACCTCTCTGCCTCAAATTTCTTATGATGAAATTTCCGTTCCATTGAACGTGGATTGGGGCACCACCGAATATGGTGGCGGCGTGTACCATCCAGGACAAGGACAACAGGGACCACCTTACCAAGGTCAGCAACCTTACGTGCAGCCTGATTATGGGCAGCAGTTTACAGGTCAAAACTACCCTGGTCAGCAAGGAGGCCCACAAGGTCAACCTCATCAAGGACAACCTTTGGTCTCTAGTGGTCCAGCGTTTACTTATTTTGGGCAACCTTCAGGAAACTCGGGACAACCCAATGCCCAACAAGGTCAACCAGGCACCCAACAAGGCTACCCTTCGGGGTAGCCCCACGGGAACCAGGCACAACCTCATGGGCAACAAGGTCAACCCGTAAACCAGCAAGGAAACCCTTATGGGCAAGGAGGCCCGCCTTACGTGCAGCAAGGCTGGCCTACCACCCAGCAGCCCTCTGGTCACCAGGGACAAACCTCGGTTGCACAAGGGCCACCCCTCACCCAGCAAGTTCGACCTTCTGGACGAGCGAGGCCGCCCCCAATCCAACCGATACGACCCCCTGGCCAGACGACTCAGAATGCAGGCGGGTATCAATCCCGACCTCCTCTTTCAGGTGGGTTCCAATCCCAGCATCCATATCAAGGTGGGTACCAATCCCGCCCTCCGTATTCAGGTGGGTTCCAATCCCAACCTCCTTACCTGGGCGGGTATCAATCCCAACCTCCGTACCCAGGCGGGTATCAATCCCAGCCTCCGTACTCGGGCGGGCGTCAGGCCCAGCCTCCATATTTGGGTGGGTACCAATCCCAGCCCATGCATTCTGGTGGATATCAAGTGCCGCCTGTTTCATAGGCTCAGTACGGATACCAGCAGCCCCAGGGACAGAATCCTTATATCCCTTATCAGAATTATCAACAACCTGCTGGTCAATTTGGTAACCAATGGGGCGCTGGGGGGCAGAACCAGCAACCTGGTTTCAAGAACAACCCCTACGGACAAAACCCTTATGGACAAGGCCCTTACGGACCAGGTCCATCAGGACAAGGACAATGGGGGCAACCTGGAGCTGGGTGGAATTCTGGGTCCACCTCATATCCGCCACAAATGTCGTTTAATCCTCAATTACCATTTCTAGCCACGTTGGAACTGCCTGATGTGTCAAAGCTGACAAATGATCCTATTCTGCATGATCCGTAGTGGCCACCAGTTCCAACTAAAATTCCAAGTGACTGTCCCAAATTTGATGGGAAGGCTGGAGAGGATCCTCAGGCCCATGTCATGACGTATCACTTATGGTGTTCGTCGAACTCATGGCTTGATGATTCGATCTGACTTCGCCTCTTTCAAAGGACTCTCACGGGTTCGGCAGCAAAATGGTATATCGAATTGTCTCGTGCATCATTCCATGATTTCAATTTGCTGGCTATGGCATTTTTGAATCACTTTCAATTACCCATTCGGTATGAGACGGGGACTCATGTCCTTACGTCCCTTAAACAGAGCACTGCTACACATATCTCCGATCATATTCATGAATGGAGAAGGCGTCGCAGGTTGATTAAGTTCTGGATACCTGATTTCCTCCTTACCGACTGGTTTACCACCTCCTTTGTCCCCCAGATTGCAAGGGACATCGCTATGGGGGCATGCGTAACTGAAGAGCAAGCGATCGCGCGCGCTCAGTACTTAGACTTAGTCTATTCTCAGTCTAGTACTTTGTATGATTATTTGCCAGATGCCCCTAGGCCCGGCACATCCAAGGCTCCGCCCAAACCATCTGTTGATGGAGTCATCGGCTCTGTAGCCCAGGCCCCTAAAAAATCATCCAACTCTGGGAAGCAGAAATCTAGTTCACCCAACGATAACTCTTCCCAGGGCATTGTTATCTCTGGTAATACTTCTGAGGTGAATGTCGTTCAGTCTTCTACGACAAGCAAAGCCTCGAAGGGTAAGAAAAAGGAAAAAGGAAAGGGGAAGAATAAACCCGATCAATCCAAGCAGGGATCGTCTAAACCTTCTGGTGAGGAAGGTGCTAAGCGTAAGCCTAAGTACCCCTGCCTCATTTATGAGGAAGACCACTATACTAAGGATTGCCCTAAGCGGGCCGAAGTTAGTCGGTTGTTGAAAGGTGCTCAAGGGATCCCTGCTATTTTGAAAGAACCCTTTCCCTCTCAGCAGACCTAGATGGTAGCTGATCCTTCTTCGTCCTCTCCTTTCGGTTCCCAGGTCTTCACGGCTGGAACTATTCCGATCCATGTATCTACTCGAGCTAAGGATTATCCGTCATCCGCAGGGAAGGAGCCAGAGGTTCCCTTAAGTGCTCCTCCGTCCATCTCTGGCCCACTCCATATCGAGAGGCCAAGCACCGAGACGACAATCTGACCCCCTCCTAAAGGGGTACTCAGGAGGTCTTCCTATAACCCGAATGCTCGTGCTGCCCAGCACTACAGCATCGTGGAGGATTTAGTGTAGGCTCCGTCTGCCATGTCCGCATTGGAAGTACTTCAGAGCTGCCCCCCCAGAGGAAGTCCTTGCTATTGGCCATTGGTGGCATAGACCCAGCGGACTCGGATTTAATCACTTTCGATCTCGAGAGTCATGTGCCGCGACTGCCTCATCAGATAGCTTTCCTGATACAAGTCGTCAACAATTCTAAAACGATCCATCGTACGGTTATTGATGAGGGAACCTCGACCTGCATCATGTCTGTTGCATGTTGGAAAGCCATCGGGTCTTCGACCTTGAGCCAGTCCCCGACGACCTTGGAAGCGTTCGACGGGAGAGAGTCTCGTCCGTATGGTATCCTTCAATGGCTACCGATTACCTTAGAAGGGAAAACTGTAGAAGTTGAAGTTGAAGTTGTAGACGCCTGTCTTACATATAATCTTCTTCTAGGTCGAAGCTGGAGGTACGCTATGCGTGCTGTAGCTTCGTCTCTCTTCCGTGTCATCCGCTTTCCCCATCAAGGGAAAATTATCACGGTGGATCAACTCTCATTTTTTGCTTCCTCTTCCGAGGGAAACGTACCCTTCATTGAGCATACCTCAATGCCTTACGAAAATGTGGGAGCCGGGCTCTTCAAAGAACCCGCCCTTATGGGTGTTTTTTCCCTCCCACCTCCCAACTTCGCCTCGATCTCGATGATCTCGGTTCGTTATGACCCCTGGATCCTCCCATCCATCGACCAGATAGAACCTTGGGGCGAGGTGATGCCGTTGAACCCAGCCGAGCTCAACTACATTGAAATTGTCGCTGCATCGACTTCTTATGCGGAACCCACCGTCTCGAGTGGGGCGCCTGACTCAGATGATTTTCGGCCTTGGGCAGGAGAATACACCTCCTCGGATCCATTAAAGGAAACATTTCCTTCCGATGAGGCAATCATAGAGACGATGTCTCTGGATGAACGACCATGGTTCCCCCTTCACCACCGTTCTTCCTTTCTCCCTACCTCCCAGGAAACTTTACTATGTCTCGCGTGATTTGCCTCATGTCTCCTTTCCCAACCCCTTCAGACGCCTATTCAAATCTATCATACAACGTCAGAAGGCAATCTAGGGAACATCACGCAGACTCAACCGATCGACATCTCTGTCAAACCAGGGATCGTCGAGAATATTTTCATTGGAGTGACTTGCACTCCGGAGGAGATTCAAGTCTACATTGCTCTCTTTCGCGAATTTCGCGATGTTTTTGCATGGTCATATGAAGAGATGCCCGGTATTGACCCGTCTATAGTCGTGCACGAGATACCAACGTATCCCGGGGCCAAACCTGTTCGTCAGTGTTTGCGTCCCGTGCACCCCCGCAAGGCGGCAGCCATCAAAGCAGAGGTGGAAAAGCTCCTCGAGGCAGGATTTATCTACCCTATCCCACTCACAGAATGGGTCTCAAACATTGTCCCTGTCGATAAAAAATAGGGCACCATCCGTGTCTGCGTTAACTACCATGATATCAACCGAGCTTGTCCAAAGGACAACTACCCCACTCCATTAATTGATCAACTCATTAACGAGTGTGCGGGTAGCGAGATTTATTCGTTCATGGACGGTTTTTCTGGTTACAACCAGATCAACATTGCTCCGGCAGATCAACATAAGATGGCCTTCATCTGTCCCTGGGGCACCTTTGCTTATAAAAAGCTCCCCTTCGGCCTCAAAAATGCCAGTGCTACTTTTCAGCGTGCGATGTCGTACGCTTTTCATGATATAAGACACATCGTATAGCCATATCTGGATGATCTCCCGGCTCATTCAGCTAAACGTGCAGACCATCCATCGCACCTTCGTGAAATTTTTCTTCGTTGCAGACACTATAATATTCGTTTAAATCCACATAAATGTGTTTTCTGCGTGGAATCAGGTCCACTACTCGGGTTTATCGTCTCCCGAGAGGGCATCTGTCTGGATCCTCTGAAAGTCGAGGCAATCGTGAATCTCCCTCCCCTTGCAACTTTGCGGAAATTACAGAGTCTGCAGGGAAAAGCAAATTTTCTAAGACGATTTATACCAAACTATGCCGAAGTGGCAAAGGGTTTCACCTGGTTACTGAAGCGTGACACCCCATTCTGATGGGATGCCATAGCCGAGGAGTCGTTTTCTCATCTTAAAACGCTCCTGATCTCCGCCCCTTTGTTGCAGCCTCTGAATTACCATCGTGATTATACGCTCTATTTGGCTGCTGCCGATACTACTATCGGCATGGTTTTGGTTCAGGACGATGATCATGGCATCGAGCATGTCATCTATTATCTTAGTCGCAACTTATTAGACACGGAAACTCAATACGCATATGTTGAGAAGTTGGCTCTTGTCGTGGTTTGCGCTGTCCAACGATTCTGCCACTACATTCTGTTGCGTACTACTACAGTGATTTCAGATTGCAACCCCATGACATATATTCTTTCACGACAATTGCTGGGGGGCAAGTACTCAAAGTGGATCGTGATCCTCCAAGAGTTCGACTTGGAATTTACTGTAGCCAAGTCCAAGAAATCACTTGTTTTTGCTGAACTGCTATGCTCCTTGCCACCCGCTGTTGCTTCCTTGCAAATAGAGGAATCGATCCCAGATGAGACTCTTTTTCTGATCAGCACCCTCGATCCATGGTATGGGGACATCATCGTCTATTTACAGACGTCCTCCTTCCGCCCCGAGACTTTGAAAGATGCTCGTCGGCGGATCCGTCACCAAGCTCAGCCATATCGCATAATTGGGGACACCCTATACCGTCTTGGGGTTGATTCAGTTCTTCGTCGGTGTCTCACCTTCGAAGAAGCCGAGAGAGTTCTAAATGACTGCCACTTTGGTGCTTGTGGCGGTCACATGTCTGGATACGCTACCGCACAAAAAATCCTTCGTGCTGGCTACTTCTGGCCTTCCATCTTCAAGGACTGCATTCTCGCCGTCCGTTCATGCCACGAATGCCAGATATACCAGCGGAAGATGCGTGCTCCTGCTGCCCCTCTACACCCCGTTGTGACCGTTGGCCCCTTTGCTAAGTGGGGCATCGATTATGTGACATGTAACCCTCGCTCGGCCGGGGGGCACGGTTACATCATCGTTGCTGTCGATTACTTTACAAAATGGGCCGAGCCGATGCCCACATTGTCCGAAGATGGTCACACGGCAGCGCAGTTTATTTTCAACCATGTTATCTCTCGGTTTGGAGTTCCACAAGCCATTGTTACTGATCACGGAAAGCATTTCCGTAATCACATGATGGTTGAATTAACAACCCAACTTGGACTTAGGCATGATAGTTCATCACCATACTATCCTCAGGCCAACGGTCAGGTTGAAGCCGTGAACAAAGTCTTGGTCACAATGCTTCAGAGAACTGTCGGCATGCACAAGTCTAATTGACATTTGATGTTGTTTTCTGCATTGTGGGCCTACCGGACCTCAGTGAAGGATGCCACCGGCTTCACCCCTTTTCAGCTAGTATATGGGCTGGAGGAAACCCTTCCAATTGAGTGCGAGATTCCTTCGCTAAAATTAGCCGTCGAGTTACTTCCCGAGACTACCCCGTAGAAGAGCGGCTTCTCTACTTGGAAAGACTAGATGAGACACGTCGTCTAGCCTCCCTTGCTATAGAAGCTCAAAAGAAGCGAGTGAAAACTCACTTCGACAACTCGGTTAATCCTCGCTCTTTCGTTGAAGGTGACTTGGTGCTGCTCTACGATTAGGCTAGTGATAAGCTAGGAGCAGGCAAACTCGAGCCAATGTTGCATGGGCCCTACATTGTAAAATGAGTACTACAAAAAGGTGCCTACGAGCTGATCGATTATGAAGGCAATCCCCTGGACCAGCCCCGTAATGGGCTATATCTTAAAAAATATTATGCCTGAGTCCAGGCACTCTCTCATTTATTTTTACATGCATATGCCTTTTTTAGTATGTTTTGTGTGTGTGCGTGTTTGTTTTGATTTTTGTCTTAGTGAGCCGGCGTGATCGCTGCTTATTGTGTCTTTTGCTTCTGCACAGATGTCTGGATCACCTTACGTTGGTTTCCCTGATGGTGCTTCCCGCAGCACTCGCAATCTGTCGTCTGCGGCATGGGTGATCTATGATCCTCATGGTGAGTTGGTCGACATTCAAAGTGTGTGTCTAGGTTGCACAACGAACAATGTAGCTGAATATAGCGCTGTAATTGAACTATTAGCCGAGGCAATTAACCTCGGAATCCGCTCATTGGTTGTAAAATTGGATTCACAGCTTGTAGTTCACCAACTCAATGGACAATATTCCGTCAGAGACCATCGCATATTAAGGTTGTATTTACGTGTTAAGTTATTGGAAAGAGATTTTGATTACATCACTTATCATCACATTCCAAGAAGACTTAATGCTGTAACTGATGCATTGGCTAACTATGTATTAGATAGACATTTGCGAAACATGTAAATTCATAAACATAAGAAGCATAAAATACAATAAAAAACACCATGTATATATATATATCGTGTGGCGCACTAAAGCGCTCAAAAAATAAGTGTATATGTCTCATGAATCCAAACGTTCTCATTACATCTGAGACGTATGTATCTCAAAATAACAACAGTGGAAATAAAACCTAGGCGACTACTGTGGTGGGTTATGCTCTCTGTAGCATGCCACCGCTCGTGCCACCCGCCTCAATAAGCGGTGCATCCTGG
>APFE030749874.1:69705-103973 GCA_000404065.3 Pinus taeda
GTCGACTTCAGCTCATTATCCAGGAGTGACCTAGAGACTCCCTTCAGGTACCTTGGAGCCTGCATGCCTCAATGGCAGGTTCTTCGTGTTCGACGCGAGGTTTTCATCATTGGCCTCCAATCGAATGATTCCATGGGTGTTCGACACCAGCTCATTCTTTCACATGCCGTGGATTGTACCTATGGTACCTTGAGGACCATCGTCATCATTGGTGGCCCCTCTCGCGTCTGTTAACAGCTTCCACCATTGGCTGGTAATCAGACGATGTTCAAACATGTTCGACTTCGACACATGTATTCACGTGTTTGAACTTGTACTTTGTTCAGGTTTGGATGGAGCGCAAGACCCTGGTTCTAGTCCATTGTGG
This sequence comes from Pinus taeda, assembly GCA_000404065.3. Taxonomy (NCBI): domain Eukaryota; kingdom Viridiplantae; phylum Streptophyta; class Pinopsida; order Pinales; family Pinaceae; genus Pinus; species Pinus taeda. The sequence continues at coordinate 70,073 of APFE030749874.1, forward strand.
ACCAGGTTGCGATTTTGTGGGACATCATTACATGACTCATCGATGGATGGCTGCGACCATACTTGAGTCTTCTTAAGGATGGCTGCGACCATACCTCTTATCATTATGGTCTCTTCAGTTGGGTGGTTGCGTCCACGTCACAGACCTTTCTTCATATGTCTTTTGGATGGCTGCGCCCATGCCTAGACTACATGTAATTGAAATATCAGTTGTATCTGCCTGCAGGTTCTCCCTGGTCGTGCTCCAGTCCAGCAGTCTTCTAAAGCATTTCACCCCTCCCACTCTCTCGAGCTTCATGCTTTAGGGGGCATCTGTTACACAGTAAAATGTCACTGCCATCATGTCAGTCTCCCTACTGTGCTATAAAACCACATTCACCAAAGCTCATGCTCCTTGAAATGGCTAGAAACCCTCTTTGCCTAAGTTAAATGAATCATCGCGTCTGTTCATTAAATAACCGCACTGACCGGCTAGTGTAACTGTTGTGCTGCCAACGCGGAAGCACATGTGTTTTCCGCGCTGGTCTAATTTTACGAACAGCGCACCCTCCGCTTGTACCATTGAGCGCTGACCAGACCTCCTCTATAGTTGATCTGCGATGCCAGCGCGCCAGCCCAGTTTTGCACCCGCGCTGATCCTGTTTGGGTGAATTTGTTCTAACATCCAACCTTCTAGATCACTCCAAACTTGGTTGTTAGCATTGTTGAGGTCGCCATCCTTTCTCTGGCATATCTGTTCGACTGCCCATCCACTTATCTTGGGGGAAAGCTCATCCTCTACCTATTCATGGAGACTCCTTCTCCTTTATAAGCCTCCTCCATTTCCCATGAGTAGCTAGTTTGGAACGTATAGACTTTGATTGAGGAATTCTTAGTGCATTAGTGCTGCTCCTTGTAGGCATTTGGTGTGTTGTGTGAGGATTGCTTTTGAGCTTGAGGAAGGTTATGAGCTTGTTGCCTTGTATGTGAGAGAGATACCTCTTTGACTTGGGAGATTTGCTTCAAAGGTGAATGCTTGGAAGACATGTTGGCTGGACGCTCTAGAGAAGGACTCAGCGTCAGGAATTCGGTTGTACCTTACTCTATTTTCTGATTAATAAAGATAGATGACTACTCTTATGGTTCCATTTCCATTTGTCCTATGAATGATTAATGTAAATTGTATCCTTCCTGACTGATACATAGTTGTTTTTAGTAGATTTTACACCCGCGTTTGCTCTCTCTTTTCTTGTGCAGGTGTCCGTCCACGAGGATAGTGGAGGACTGTGATCAGCTGGAGCGAAGGAGTGAGAGGATCATCTCTTCGACAAACATAGCGTTGGAATCCAAGTAGGTTTCTTTTACCCACTTGTTAATTACAACTAGGAACCTGCAGTGTAACATTGTTTGATTGTTGCTAGACCCCCTTTGGGCTAGTAGGGATCGCCTCTATCCGTAGAGGGGATTTACCTCTCCAACACTTACCATGGTGCATTTTGTACCTATTAACTATTCCATCCATATGTAGTATGCACAGCTTTCCAGGATGGTTAAAGAACATGTCATAAACATGATGGTTTATTTCTTCGATCTATGCATCATTAGTTAGTGATTCATGAATATCTTTGAAAACAATCTCTACAGGATACTATTCAATATGGGTGATATGTACTAACAAACTATTTTTCACACTAACTAAAACATTCAAAGAAATCCTTGACATCATATGAGCTACCTTGCTTGGTGTACCTTCCTGATTCTTGATTGCTTAGTGGACTTGCAGCAATAGACCCATCGAACTATAGCGTGAATACTACCACAACTTAGTTTCAATTTGAAGGTATTGAAGTGGTTTTTGACTTGTTTGAATGACTATTTCTTCACCCATTAACTGATGTCTCCATTTTTTAACACTTTTCATTAAAGCATAAATTTCCCTATCATGTGTTGGATACTTTGACATTGCTTTAGAAAATGCTTTGATATGAAAACAAATACGCTTCTCTTTCAAAAGAAAAATTGTACTTATTGCATACTTACTAGCATCAAATTATATTTGTTTAAGGCTTAGTGGAACTGTTACCATTTTTTACTTCGAAGTTTCACATGCATTAACTTGTTTAGTTATCGAGTGAGATGAGGCTTTAAAACTGTTTAAAACATGAAATGGTGATGCATTACAAGAGTAAACTAACTTTCCCTAATATTGATTTACAACCATGAAACTTATTACTTCTCAACTTGGAATGAAATCATACATTCTGACATTAGGAAGACAAGCATTGGACATCAAATGTACCTTACATTGTATTTCCTGTTTATGAGAAAGATTTTTTGGTTCTTTAAATAGACCTAGAAAATACTCTACTACTTCAACCAAACTATCTTTAAACTCACACTCACAACCTGAACAAGCATCATGTCAATTCTTATGTTGTTCGTTTACAAACTTGATTACAAATCTCTTATTTAAACTTATTAATCGCTTCATATGATTGACAATAATTGCATCCAAGTGAGTTTTAGTTTTATGTGCCATGATGATAAATTCAACCCCATCTTTCTTAAGGTGATATTTATGCCATTTCCTATAAAACACTACATCATGATCATAAATATAAGGAATTCCTAGCACTACTCTAGATATGTCTACTAGAACCACATCTAATTCCACTTCATCAATATAATTAGATGTAATGGAAAATTTTAACCGACACTGCTTTGTGACGCTCATCTAAGTTGATTTATTGAGACAACCTAATGGGTATGGTCTTGGATGATTCTGTGTCTCCAAACCCAACTTCTTATTTAAATATTCAAATATCAAATATGTCTGTGATTCACTATCAAACATTGTATCTATCTTTTTGTGCTTAGAAATTATCCTTATATCAAATATTTCAAATCTTTTATCCTCATTTAGATGATTTATGTTTGAAGAAGATGCAGCAGTACTAGAACTTGAACCAGTATGAGAGGTTTTACGTGTTGAAACTATGGTATTTATCCTCCTTTCATCACCTAAATCAGAGCCTATATCTTTTTGGATTGTTGCAATTTATTTCATTGCATCCTTCTCCTTAAGCAACTTCTTTGGCTTAAGTTCGGGATGAAGTTTCCAACATTTAGATTCATCATGATCGACTCTCTGGCAATGATAAGAATTAGGCCTTTCCTTCTGAGCTGTCGCTGATTTATTTCTCTTTGAGTTGCTCTTCCTCTTGCTGTCATTGGAATCATTGGTTTCCAATTGTTTGGATCATTGTGGTGCAAAATTGAATGGTCTACCACCTGATTCAATATGTAAGGCTTGAGCACACACTTTATCAAAGTCATTAGGAATAAACAACAATAATGTATGTTGTAAATATGAATGTAAACTACCAGTGTACTTTATTAAAGTTTCACATGTATTCAATGGAATAACGAGCGCCAAATGTGTCTTCCTAAAGTCCTAAGTAAACACTTCAACATTCTTCCACTTACCTTGCCTCAAATGCTACTAGTCAAATACAACTTGCTGCATGTGTCCCAAACAATATAATTGTTTCCTAAGATCTTTTATAAACTTCGACCATGAAGGGATGAATTTACCTTTCCGCTTTAGATCTGTTTGAGTTTTACCTTCCCATCAAATTAAAGATATTCCACCCATTCTAAGTGTAGCTAACTGAATTTTTGTTTAATCGTCAAAAATGTTCTGAATACGACAATAGAATTCTATCTCTTTAATCTAGTTATCTAACTTTTCAGGATTAATTTCACCATCATAACTAGGTAATTCAAATTTTACATCAAGTTTCAAAAGAGAGGTTTTCTTAGGTTTCTTTTCTGTTTCAGATTATGAATTGGAAGAAGAAGAAGAAAAATATGATGATGGAGATGATGGAGAAGGAGGTTTATCAGCCTTGTCTTTAGCCTTGTCCTTCTTCAATGTATTTGAATAAGTTGTATCGCTCACGTTCTTATCTTTGTAGACTTCTCCCAATATTTGCTACATGCTCAAAAAAACTTTTTGAAACTATTCCTTGCTCATCTTTGCTTTAGGAGTTTCACTTGTATCAAATCCTATCATGGTGGATTTATGAGTGACTCTTCATTTTCCAATATATGGATAAAACTCCTGAAGTGTTTCTTCTCCACGTTGCGACTTTGACCTGATTAACATTCACTGGAAAAATTCTACAAATGCAACCTATCTTTATATCAAATTATATCATCTTGTATCGAGCATAAACTATAATTGAAGTAGAATTGATTAATTACCTACAATGAATTTGATTGTTAAGCTTAAGTGCTGAATGTGGAAGGCTAAAGGAAAAATAGTTTATTTAAGACTGAATTAATCACTTAAGGAACATAATTATTCTTGAATTTGTAGAATAAAATAGTGATACCAGACAACGATATTGATTATGGAGTTCGCCCCTGATGGACTACGTCTTCGAGTCCACTTTTAAGATAGGAAAACACTTTATTAGGTTTGAATCCAAGAAGGTCGGTTACATAGAAAATGAACTAGAATAAATGTGCATGTAGACGCTTCTAATCTCTGTCAAAAGAATTCTCTCTAAAATAGCTTTCCAATGCCTATCACGGTTCCCAATTCCACATCTAGATACTCTTGTTACATTGAAAACAAATCATCCTATAATCTCTAGAATTTTCATACAAACTTCAAAAACCACTCATGAACTCTTCAATGATCAAGTTGGTGACTTTATAAGGCATTAGGTATATTCTAAATATTGCTCCCCAGGTTTGGCATGTACTCGCTGAAGTTTTGGTTGAGTGTGCTTAGTATTTTCCTTGGTTGACACTTTACTGTTAAGTTGCAGGGTGGAGGGTTTACATTTATGCCCAAAAAACAAACAAAAACCCAAAATAGACATTGGGTTATCACGATGATTAACTAATAGTGCATGCTCACTAACTGCAACCATGTTACCATTGTAGTCTTACCATCTTACCATAGGCAGACACCATGTAGGCTTGTTCCAACGGTTTTAGAATCGCTTATTGACTCCACATGTGAAAACTCCCAAATCCTTGTCAATTACGCCTTATCTGTGACTTACCCTCATATGGTTCCACTAACTGTGTGCTTGAAATGCTCATGTGGCAGCTACTGCCAAAAGTTATGCCTAACCTCCACGTGGTTAGACTATATTGCATTGTAATTTTTACCGCCATGGTCATGCCACCTCGGTCTTCACATGCAACACGGCACTGACATGGCTTAGATGTTGTAGTTATACTATGTTTGTATTGTTTGGTCAATAAGATATGAATGTAGGTTTTTTGCAATAGTTTCATGCATGGGTTTATGTAACTAGGCTTTTAACATACGTTTGACACCATATCTATATGGCTAAGTCTTAGGTTTAGCCACTTTGGTATTTAGGTCCACCATAAATAAACCCAACCCATCACAAACACCTTTGTCACAATGCGACATTAAACACCACATGACAGCCATAATCACCACGACGATAAACATGAACCGAAACATCATGAATAACTAAATAAACACTGAATAATCTTAACGCTGATGATGAACTGAACATTGACAATGAACTGAACTCTCACAATGAATTGAACACTTGCAATTGATCTGATGAGATCCTCCTGGACCATTTTCCCAATGCCACTCCATCATTCAAAGGTCATGACTACATCATGGTTCTACTCCCATAAACATGTTAGATTAAGAGATGAAAGGAAAATGGTACAAATATTCTAATATTCTAAGAGACTATAATTTTGCATAGTGAACACTCATCTAATCTAGTTGATGGTAAGAAGAGAATCCCCCAAAAAAGGCAAATTTGATAATCTTTTTCCTTGGTGATCTAGTTCACTTAAATTATTTTTAGGAGCCCCAAAACATAAAGAAGAAAATCATTGGACCCCTTATAGAGATTAGGGTACCCCTTTCTCATCCCAAGGATGGGTCTAATAAGGCTTGAGGGGAGTTTTTATTTTTATTTTGCAACTTATCTTGGAGTTTCCCATGTAGAGGAGAGGTTTTGAGAAAAATCTGTCTACATAGATAGAGTTTGAATAGCACACTATGTGGGAGAGGGAATTGTGTATTCAAAGGACAAATTCTCTGATAGCCAGGTAGCTTAAGAAAGGATCAAAGGTACAACTTTTATGTCGTTTATGAGATCACTTTTCGACCAAGTGTTTAGGATTGTATTAATGGTGTATTCCTCCCAAACTAGAGGTAGAGCATTAGATCCCTATATTTCTAACTAAACTTCTTATGTGAAAGGGAATTCCAAGGTAAAATGAATGTTATATTTAGAGCCTAATCTGCATAAGATACATTTTCTAGACACAATGAAATTTATTCTTTTTAATGGATCATATTTTGGTTCTTTGTTGTTTACAAAGGAGCTAACTAAAAATCTTGGTGTTAGATGGGTACCTAAATTTCCAAATCTTCTTTCCGCACTTGAGAGGTGATATTTCCTAAACCTCCTACACTGATGTGGTGTAACAATTATGGGCCTTAACTACCCATAGGATTTGGAGACAAAATTAATTGGTCATCCTAATCTAGATGATCCGAGTTTGAAATAAAAGCATTTTGTAAGGCTAAAATGTAAGATGTCTAATGGATTTCGTGATATTTTCTTAGACCACCTCAAGATATGATGGTTAACTGCTTAGCAAGTTATAATATCATAAAAGGGTTTCCACATATATCTTTTTTTACTTCTTGAATTCATGATATTAATGTTTTATGATGTTTGTCTCAAATTAGATGAGTAAAATTTGTCAGTAGAGTGCTTCACCCCCCCTCCTAGTATAACTATGAATTCCAACAAGTATAATTCCCTTTACATCCCTTCAAAAGGAATAACTAAAAAAATCTACAATAAGCCCACAAAAAATGCCTTCCTAGAGAGAAAAGGAATGTAAAATAAAGCTTTGTGCTATTTGTCTCAATGTAGAGGGTGAAAATGAAAATATTTTCATAATTTTACAAATAGAAGTAGCATGACAAACATCGTATTGGCTATAAATATATCAAATGGCATGATTGCCACATATTTTGAGCACATCAATTCTGTTAGGGTTCAACACATTCAAAATATTTACAAGAAAGACTCTTTTGCATCAATAGATGTCATCGTCTAGGTGGCATACCTTTTCCAAGCTATATGGTGCATGAAGCAATTCAAGAATTAATGGTTTAAATCACTATTAAAATTTTTGAAGAGTCTATATAGCTTTCAAAATGACAAACACATTATCTCTATTAATATTCAATTGGAATTCTACCTTGGCTATTTTGATTTCTTGGGAAATGATCACTTAAGGGTTGTGGGAAGAACTTCCAGTCAAAATTTGTTCTCCTTTAACTCAACATTCATTGCAGTAATGCCAAAATTTGGTAATCCCCACTCTAACATTTTCAGACCCATCTTACTCTATAACATCATATATGAAGTTATGGTAATGATTATATCCCATCAGGTATAGTAATTTCATTTTCTTGCAAGAATAAAATTCCATAGCATTGGTCTTTCTTAGGAAGGCTTTCACTCCATTCATACGAAGAAGAAGAAATACATCATTTTAAATTTTCATTTCTCATTTTTGGCTTCTCCCACTCATTTGTCGCTTGGACTCTAAACTACATTAGCTCAACCCCTTTTCCTCTTCTAATAAATATAATAGGCTCTCTTTTTTGCATGTGAGAAATGGGATTACAAAAACTATATCCTTTCTTGGCTCTTCTACTCCTACAAGATGTGGAGAGTCTTAATGGTATTATCAATTTACAAATTCGCTCTAGAGCTCTAAGATGCATTGAAGTTACCTCTTATTTATCCATATCTAATCTACATTTTGTGGATGATATACTTATATTTTTTGCAAGAGATCTTAGATATTTCTATCAACTTAAAGATTTTTTTCTACTTTTTATAAATCCACTAATATGAAAATGAATAAGGGCATATCCTCCTTATTCATTTGGTGAATGTCAAAGCTAGACAAAAAATACATAGCATAGCTACTTAATATACAAGTTTTAGGAGAAATTTAGGTATGGAATATCTTGGTTTAAAATTAATACAAAATGGTTATGTCAAGAATTATTGTATGTGTAAATTTGTAAAAATAGGAAAAAGATAATTTCCAAGTGCAACAAATCACATTCTAGGTTTGGCTAATTAGCCCTAGTAAAGTCTATTATGGTAGCCACCCTTGTCTATTAGACCACATTGACATCAGTCTCAAAAAGCATACTAGCAAATATTTCGAGAATATCCTTTATATTCCTATGCTATAGATTAGCTAAAAACAATGCTCTATTCTCGACCTCTTAAGAAAATTTGGCAAATCCCAAAAGTCGTACAATATGGGGAACGAAAAACATTTTCCTCTTCACCAAAGCTCTTGGCAAAGAATTGTTTCTGGATTGATCCAACGCTTGGGTCAGTGGGCACAGATACTCCAAGCCAAATATTTCCCATTGTAATCTATAGTAGACTATATTAAGAACACAAATAAAAGGAATAGAAATAGCTCCATGGTCTACAAATCCATTCTAAATGCATTTCCACTCACAAGAGATTCACTCTTATGGAAGGTCGGAAAAGGAAAAAATGATTTGACTGAGAGACACCCATGGCTTGGAAGTTCCAGTCATTTACTACAATCCCAAGTCATTGAGACCATGAATAGGGAAGGTTTCTTCATGTTAAATAAATATTTCCTAGGTGATATTAAAACTTTCTAGGGAAGTTAGCTAAGTTATCGAAGCTTGAGGTGCGTTCAATAAAATATGAAGAAATTCATTGAAAAGTTTACATTTTAGCCTTACAATATTATTTTATTAGAAACTCAGATCAACTAGGTCACGATGACTCATGAATTTCATATTACAATCCCATTGGTGGTTAAGACCAAAAAATGGTTACACAACATTAACATAGGAGGTTGAGGAAGTCTCACCTCACTAGTGGGGCAGGAAAAATTGGAAATTTAATTTCCCATCTAATGCCAATCTTTTCAACTGGCTCCTTTGTAAACAATAAAGAACCAACATATGATCCATTGCAAAGAAAGAATTTGATTGTGCTAGGTAGATGTATCCTATGTAAATGAGACTCTGAATATAACACCCATTTTACCTTGTAATTCCCTTTCAGAGAACAACTCTAGTAAAAAATATAAAGATATATTTTCTACCTTTAATTTTGGAGGAATACACCATTAATACAATTGTAAATTGTTGGTTGAAACATCATCGTGTAAAGGACATAAAAGTTCTACCTTTGAACATTTCGTAGGGTATCTGGCTACCACAAAACCACTCCTTTGAAGACATAATTCCCTCTCCCATGTAGTGTGTTATTCAAACTCTACTTATGGAAACAATTTTTTTTCAAAACCTCTCCTCTACATGGGGAACTCCAACATAAGTTGGAAAATAAAAATAGACTCCCCTCAAGGATCCTTAGACCCATCCTTAGGAGGATCGAGGGGTATCCTACATCTCTCTAAGGTATCCATTGATTTTCTTCGAGATGTATTGGGGCTACTACAAAAAATATCAGTAAACTAGTATGCTTAAGACAATCTCTTCAAATTACCAAAGAAAGAAAGATTATCGAACTTGAATGTTTTTGGGGATTATCTTATTACCATCAACTAGATCACATGGGTGTTCATTATGCAAAAAATATCGTCTCTTACCCTTACTAAATAAGGTATTAGAATATTTTCAGCATTTTTCTTTCATGTATTTCCATGACATGTTTACAAGATTAGAACCATAATGTAGTCATAACCCTTAAAGGATGGAGTGGCATTGTATAAAAAGACCATGGAAACAAAAATTCTTGAAAACTCCTATATCTTCACATTTTTTGAGTTTAAATATTCGTAACATATTGGACTACTCAATGTAAATTTCAAACTTTATAGTTTTGATAAATTTACTCAATATGAACTTAAATCTTTATGATTTTGTTATTTTTAGATTTCCCTTTTAAAAAGTTTCTTTAACCATATTATAACTTATTTTAAAGGTAAAAGTAAAATAGACTAAAAACTCTTAGGATATTAATGTATTAGTACTTTCATATATATGAAAAAGAAAATCTTTTGAAGTAATGAATTTGTTTAACATCTTATTTTAATAGGATTTTGTTTGATATAACAGTTCAAATGAATTAAAACCATTTGTTTAAACTCTTGTTTTAATAGGAATTCATTTCAAATAAATACAAAAACCATACATACATCTAATTTGTTGTTTATTTATTGAAATAACATTTTTCTAATTAAAATATTAATTAATTAATCAATTAATACAAAAATACATTTATTAACTTATAATTTATAGATTTATAAATTGTGGTGATTTTCTTTTATAGTATATCTTGCTAAAGGCATTTTTAGTAACTTAAGGCATTGAGTAGTCTATTGTAAACTGATAGATGTCTTAAATAAAATATTAATTAATTAATGCATAGAAAAATACATTTATTAAATTATAACTTATAAAAGACATTTTTTACTAACCCAACTTAACACATTAATCACAATAGCATGTTGTATGAATGATAGATGTGTTTTCTTTTTTGGATTTATCATTTTTAAATTTCTTAATACTCATATCAATAAAGAAAGAAAACCACTTAAAAAATGAAATTTCTAAGAAGCGGAGTATCTCATTCAATATTAATAAGATAATTTAATTAAAAATAAATTACTTTATTTTAATTTTAATTAAAATTATATTATTTAATAAATTTATGGAATTATTGAAAATATCAAACGTTTATAAATTTAATAACTAAAAATTAATTTAATATTTTATTTATTAAATTTAAAATTAATAAAAGAAATTAATATATAAACTTTTGATAGTGATAAATCCATTTCCACCATAAAACCTCAATTATCAATTTAGAAAAAAAGAAAAAACAAATTCCAACAACATTGGTAGTGTAGGTAGACATCTTTTGCTTATTATTTCACATTGCTCAGGATGATAAGATGCACTATGTGCTAATGGAGTACCAAGAGAAGAAAATAACTTTCTCTAAAAATTTCTAGTGAAAATGGGATATTTGTTCTTAGGATACTAGTTAATTAAGGAGTTGTCTTTAGTGGAACTTTTGGACTTTCCGGTGTGGTAGAAAAATTTGAGGTGGAACCTTCATTTGGGTTGTTGAAATTGGTTTTTTGACTTTACATATAGATTCAACACAGTGAAAAACTCTTAAGGCACTTTGATTGTGTAGGGGTTACCGATAAAATATGTGATTAGGGAAATTAAACAAAATAGAACCCGCGAGAAAATTTTCCAAAATCTCACTAAAAACAACTTGGTTAATTAAAATGTCTAAAAAATTGAAGCAATTCATTAAAATGTGTTGAAAGTTGAAATAAAAAAACGCCGTGAAATAGTATATTTCTTTTAATCGGCCAGTGGTCCACTTGCAAAGCAATCTAGTGTGTTTGTTTTTCATATAGACATTATATACAAAACAAAACATTTAAAAAACAACCATCATTTTCTTTAATTTAGAATGGAATGTCAATTGCAACGAATGATCTGTGTACGCATCGCATGACCGCACCCACTACGTAACTGTCATCTTCAGTGTCCCGTGGAATTTATTTATTTGTGATAATTGATAAAGAAATATTTTGATAATTAGCCCTATAGGGCCCTTTTTTTTTAATGAGGGCTCTTCTCATTTTCGTCTACATTACATTCTCTTCTCAGGCTGACATATATAATCAAAAGTCAGCTTCAACTTAGGATTTATGTCTGAGATTCGCATGCCGGGAGCCAGTGGGTAAGTATCATCTCCCGCGTTGCTGCTGAAAATGACGGAATAATGAGTGCGACATATTGTAAATAAATGAATATTTGTGAATATAAATAATATAAAACGAATTATAAATTAGTTTTAAATAATTAATAATATAACATTTATTTTTATTTTTCATATTTAACATAATAAGATTATATTTTAATTGTAAATTTAAAAATAAATTAATTACAAAATTTATTGATGGAATCGAAATAGATATTCTTCCCCAAATAAAATAAATGCCATAAAAAGCTAAGTTCAACGCATCATAATTTGCAATTCGCATGGCTTTTTGGCCCGGAAGTTGCTCCTGTCGGAAAAGAACTCCAGCGAATGGCGACAGGGACTGCTGCTTTCCAAACGGGGTAGTCTATACACGCCATTTTTTGGACAATTTTTATATTTGTAAATATAAATTTTAATTTAATAAAGGCCTTTAGCAAGATAGCCTTTTAAAATTCTCTAAAGAGAATCACTACAATTTTTTTATTTTTTAAATATAAGCTATAATAGATAACTCTATTTCCAAATAAAACTTTGTATTAGTAAACACCACTTTTAATATCTCAATCGCATAAATGATAATTTAATAAATATATTAATTAATTAATTAGTGTTTTATTTTAAAAAAACGTTAGTTTAATATATAAATAGCAAACTATATGCATATATAGTTTCTGTATTCATTTAACTTTTTTTGGTAAGTTTTGGTAGGACTCTCGATTTTCATGTCCATTACATACCCAATACGAGGGAAGGGTAGCCCAAGATTTGAACCCAAGACTTCTGGTTTGGTGATACTTCATTTCCACAGCCACTGTCGCTTGAGCTACCCCATGCAGACTTCTGTATTCATTTGAATTGTTATATTAATAGAAATCTATTTAAATCAAGAATTTAAATAAAGGGTTTTTGTATTTATCTAAATTGTGATACTAAAAAAAATCCTAATAGAATTTAAATTAGTTTTTTAAGAATTTTTTTGGTTAATATATATCAAAGCACTAACACATTAACATTAAAAAAAAAATCAATTTATTTTCTTTTGAGTTTTAAGATAAATTGTAAAATGCATCAATTTTTTTAAGAACCTAATTTGAAAACAACAAAATTATAAATATTTTATTCATGAATTTTAGATGGAATGAGGTTTGTTGACTTTTTTTCTTTTCTTAATTGAGGGTATAGCTTGTTTTTCAAGGGAATATGCTCAACACATGCTTCTTCTTAATGTTTATCATTGACTTGAGTGTATTATTGAGTTTCTTAGGTTGCATTGACTTTTAATAAATTTAAAAAATTAGATTCATGACATGTGGTTGCCCACCCACGAATTTCCTAGGGATTTGAGATTATTCTAGTTTTAATAGCTTCCTGCATGTTGACAATATTATATTTCTAATAAGTTCTTCATTATTATTTATAGCCTTCATTTATATATAAGAAAAAATATTTAGCAAAATGGTCAATTACTTTTAATAAATTTAAAAGATTAGATTCGTGCCACATGGCTCCCCACCCACAAATTTACTAGGGATTTGATATTATTCCAATTCTAATAAGATCCTCATGATTATTTATAACATTCGTTTATATATAAGAAAATTTTATTAAGGAAAATGGTCCATCACTTTTAATAAATTTAAAAAATTATATTCGTTCCTCGTGGCTCCCCATACGTCAATTTCCTAGGGATTTGACCTTATTCCAATTCTAATAAGTTCTTCATTATTATTTATAACATTCATTTATATACAATAAAATTTTATATAGCAAAATTGTCCATTACTTTTAATAAATAATAAAAAAAAAAGATCTGTGCCACATGGCTCCCCACCGACCAATTTCCTAGGGATTTAAGATTATTCAATCTAATAAGTTCCTTCATGATAAGTTCCTCATTATTATTTATAAAATTCGTTTATATATAATAAAATATATAGCAAGGTATTTTCCTACATCTTCACTATGGTTCAAATAAATGCCATCCATTATGATGTTAATATGTATGCTAAGATGTCCTTCAAGAAGATCATATGGTCTACTCCAATCTTCTTCTCTTGCTAGAAGAATATGGCCTACAAGTTGTGAATCTTATGTCTTCTACGATTGATAATAAAGTTTTCCATACGATATATAAAAAGGTATTTTCCTATAATTGTGGCAACAACTTACCTCCCCATCTATTTGTCAATATCTGAACATTCATATATTTGTACAGTTCCATAGGTGTCTCATAGTGGCAAATTTAACATAGAAAACCTCTATGAGAAGTTTGGGCAGTTGATATTGGATCACGAGACCAACTTATGGGACCGTGACTCTCGAGTGGAATAGCTATTGTTGCACAAACGAGGAGTAGAAGTTTTGACCATTTTATGCCATGAGTCTCCATGTGATGAATTATGTGTTCGCTATAAATTTTGTAACCGAGTGTGGCTTAGATGTTAATGATTGAAGGAGTGTTCTATGGAGATTTATTTATTTTTCAAATACAAATGTATAAAAGTATCTCATTTATGAATTTGGTGTGTCCTGGGTTTTTAATGTAGGATTAGTTTAGAATTAGGTAAAGTAGCATGAATGAATTTGTATTCTAAAATTAATTAGCAATCATTCAATAACAAAATTTGAAATTGCAGGCTGATGTTATTATTTTTTCCTTTAAAGAAATGTATTGATGTATTTTAATCACAAATCTAGGAAGTTTTTAGAGTGATATAATTTTTTCTTGTGTATTTCTTTTTTTAAATGAAACAATTGAAAAGAATGTTTGCATCTCAAAGATAAAATTGACAAAAAATTATAGCCTAAATATAAAATAATAAGATTACTTGAAGTGCTTAAAAATGTTTTAACCATGAAAATCTATTTCTTTTCATTATACATATTAGATAACAATGAAATATTTTACTTAATATAGCATTGAAATATTTTACCTATGAAGTGCACTGTTTATATTAATAAGTTTCATGATAAGTTCCTCCATGATTGATAAATTATGAAATTTAGAAATTATGGTTGACATTTTGAAATGCATTTTTATTTTTAAAATTTAAACGCATTATATTGTAAATTGATTATAAGTAAAATATATGAAGTAAAAATATAAAATTGGTTTATTATTTTGTTTTCTTAATTTAATTATCAATTTTTGAAATATATTATACAATAAAAAAATTGAAAATTTCTAGATTTAAAATACCATCAACAATGTTTACACATGATATATTTTTTACAAATTTAATATATTGAAATGACATTATAGTAAATCAATTTATGGATTTACAAATGCCTATTTCATTTTGTTTTATTTTTAATATGATTTTTTTTCTAAAAATATATTTATTATTTATTATTCATTCTTTATAAGGTTTGCACTATATTTTGGTTTTTTCCATTAAAAAACTTATAAAATAATAATTTATAGGGTTTATTAATCAAAGGCTTCATATTCCTATCATATAATATTATTCATAAGGTTTATAATATTATTCCTTGGGTTTAATATCAACCATGGTCCAACATCACATTGCGATGAACATTTTCTCAATATGAAAGTCCACCAATGCTGCATTCTGACAAGAATTGTATCAACATGAAAATCAACCATGGTGAACCATGTTCCAACATCACATTTTGATGAAAAGTGGTTTGGGTATAAGCCCAAAACCCCTTTACTTATAAAATCTTAACACACAAAGCCTCTATCGGAAGCGCATAAGGCATGAAACTTTAAAATTAATACAATAGACTTTCTTTATTATCAGCGCTTTTGTAGGCCATCACCGAATGCTCTAATCATTGCGGCCTCACATATACTAATACATGCAAAACATTGTAATCACACTCTTCCAAACGCCGGATCTCAAACATTATATATATCTGCTCCTTGGGAATATCGCAGATTCGGATTTCAGTTGTCCATCGCCGTTCCACAGATACTATGAAGATGGAATGAATGATTCAACTCCCCGAAATCAAGTCCTTGCAGCAAAAGAAGCTTGTCTTTAAAGCCAAGAAAGAACACCATATTAAACTGTAAGTCGGAGCCCGTTCGCTCTCCCGAACACATCAAATATATTTTAAGGAATAATATGTGACATCCATGCCCATATATAACAATTAGACAATATTTAGATCGCCAGATCAACAAGAACGCAACACAGTATTTATTCAATTATAAAACACACATAAGCGTACACAACATACAGTATAACCAGGTTTACATATTACACAAAATGTTACAAAATTAAGGCATTTCAGCCTTAAAACGAGATCACGCTCGGCTACATTTTGACACTCACAAAATTCCTCACAAACAGATATATCTCACATCCTATCACATTACATATATATAATAATTTTAGGAAGGATCAATCCTATCCTCTCCTGATTTTCTCCACAAAATCCTCATGCATGCACGCATTAAATCTACTTTATCCTTTTTAAATCTATTTTTCTGCTTTAAATCACGCCTTTCTTTTGTTCTGATCCTCTGGTCCACGTTTGCTTGCTTTGTTGTTGATTGCTCCCGCATCAGACTCCCGAGGCACAAAAATTTATGACCTCCTGGTCATATGCTTCTGTTCTTCGTAATATCTTCAACTTGTGAGCTACAATCAACCTCTATAACAACAAGTCCTCCTTGCTGCCTCTTACCTCCCCAAGCTCTCCTCTGGACTTGGTCTTTTGGTAACCGCTCTAGGCTATTGCAATCTTCTCACCTTGCTCTGCTGCTACCTCCTTCTGCAGAATCTTACTGCTCTGATACCACCTGATGAAAATTTGTTTGGGTATAAGCCCAAAACCCCTTTACTTATAAAAATCTTAACACACAAAGCCTCTATCGGAAGCGCATAAGGCATGAAACTTTAAAATTAATACAATAGACTTTCTTTATTATCAACGCTTTTGGAAGCCATCACCGAATGCTCTAATCACTGCAGCCTCACATATACTAATACATGCAAAACATTGTAATCACACTCTTCCAAACGCCGGATCTCAAACATTATATATATCCGCTCCTTGGGAATATCGCAGATTTGGATTTCAGTTGTCCATCACCGTTCCACCGATACTATGAAGATGGAATGAATGATTAAACTCCCCGAAATCAAGTCCGTGCAGCAAAAGAAGCCTGTCTTTAAAGCCAAGAAAGAACACCATATTAAACTGTAAGTCGGAGCCCGTTCGCTCTCCCGAACACATCAAATATATTTTAATAAATAATATGTGACATCCATGCCCATATATAACAATTAGACAATATTTAGATCGCCAGATCAACAAGAACGCAACACAGTATTTATTCAATTATAAAACACACATAAGCGTACAAAACATACAGTATACCCAGGTTTACATATTACACAAACGGTTACAAAATTAAGGCATTTCAGCCTTAAAACGAGCTCACGCTCGGCTACATTTTGACACTCACAAAATTCCTCACAAACAGATATATCTCACATCCTATCACATTACATATATATAAGAATTTTAGGAAGGATCAATCCTATCCTCTCCTCATTTTCTCCACAAAAGCTTCATGCATGCACGCTTTAAATCTACTTTATCCCTTTTAAATCTATTTTTCTGCTTTAAATCATGCCTTTCTTTTGTTCTGATCCTCTGGTCCACGTTTGCTTGCTTTGTTGTTGATTGCTCCCGCATCACATTTTGACAAAGGTTGTCTCGAACATGGTCTCATTTTGACAAAGACTGTGTCTTGGTTTAATGTCACATTGTCAGAACTATGGTCATCCATGGTCAACCATTGTTCAACATTGCATTGTGACACAGATTGTCTCAATATTGAGATCAACCATGGTTAATGATGGTCAACCATATTTCAATATTGTTTTACGAAAAGCGTCGTCTCAATATAAAAATCAATCATGGTCAACCATATTCCAATGTTGCATTGTCACAAATATTTATCTTAGGGTTTATATTCCTTAGGGTTATTATATTTAGTATTTGGGTTTAATGTTATTCCCTTGGGCTTATAATCGCTTGGCTCTATTATTCCCTTGGTTTTATAATATTTACGCTATGTTTTATATACCTTGGGTTTAATATTATTCTCTTGGGTTTATAATACCTTTGGGTTCAATCATTGTCAATAACCATGGTCAACCATGGGCACATTGTGACAAGTACTATCTCTTGGTGCAACATCACATTGTCACATTCATGGTCACCGATGGTCCAACATCACATCATGGCAAAGGTTGTGACAATACGGAGATCAGCCATGATCAACAATGGTTAGTCATTTTCTAACGTTGCATTGTGACAAACATTATCTCAATAAAGAAAAGAATCATGGTCAACTATATTCCAAGTTTGCATTGTCACAAATATTTATGTTAGGCTTTAGAATATTTATCTTAGGGTTTATATTCCTTGGGTTTATAATATTTATCCATTGGGTTTAATATTATTCCCTTAGGTTTATAATCACTTAGACTTATTATTCCCCTGGGTTTATAATATTTACCTTAGGGTTTATATACCTTTTGTTTATAATATTAATCCCTTGGGTTTAATATTATTCCATCGTGCTTCAATTATCAATCCATTTGTTTTTTAACCCCTTGGGTTGACCATTCCCTTGGATTTATAATATCAATCCCTTTAGGGTTTATATACCTTGCATTTATAATATTAATCCCTTGCATTTAATATTATTCCCTTGGGTTTATAATACCTTTGGATTTTAGAATTAAAACCTTGGGTTCGCTATTCGCTTAAGTTTATAATATCAATCCATTGGGTTTAAAGGGTTCATATACCTAGTGTATAATATTATTCATGGGTTTATAATATCCTAAGGTTTAATATAAAAGGTTTTGGTTTACAACGATGGTCATCTATGGTCAACGACAGTCACAATGTGCCAAAGATTGTCCCAATATGAAAATCTACCATGGTCAACCATGGTCCACCATCACATTGGCACAAACATTGTCTCAGTATGAAAATTAATGATGGTAAATGATTGTCAAGAATTCTTATTCTAAGGATTTTAATATTTATCCATTGGGTTTAATATTATTGCCTTGCAATGAGCCACTATAGATGTTGGAGACTGTTGACACATAATCATGGGGATTAGGTCAACAATTGTAAATAATGTAAATAATAAATAAAGGAAAACGAAGAGTCATAGGGAGGTGAAACCCAAGATTCACTCCCTTATGTGTATAACTATGAAAAATTTAAATGAATATACACAACTAATTTGAGGAGTTACCTCCTAGCTTAATATGGTACTAGAGCAAGCTCTAGTTTGTTTGTCAAGAAAGTTGGAAAAATAATTGTATATCTCGTGGTATCTATAGATGATCTTTTGATGACAGGGAACAATGAGAGCTACATTTCATCCATAAAGAAGGAATTGAGTAAAGGTTTTGAAATGACTAACATGGGTTATGTTCATTATTATCTTGGTATTGAAGTTATTCATCATCCAAAGTCTATATTCCTTTATCAAAATAATTGCATTGCATATATATTGAACAGGTTTGGCATGACTAAGTGCAAGTGGGAAACTTCAACTTGATTGGATACTTTGATTCATTCCTTGATGGAGAAAAAGAAACTAGGGTATCTACTTTTGGTTATGTTATGAATTTTGGATCAAGAGCTGTCTTCTGGAGATCACGCAAAAAAACAGTTTGAGAAGATTCCACAATAGAGGTAGGATACGTCGCAGTAGCTGAGGCAACGAAAGAAATTGTGTGGCTCACGAAAATTTTGGAATATTTGCTGGTAAAACAAGCACATTCAAATCCACTCATGATTGAGAACACCTCTGCAATAAATTTTGCTAAGAACCCAAAATTCCATGATCGAACGAAACACATCAATACAAAATATCATTTGATTCGACATCATGTTGACACTAAGACAATCCATCTATGCCATTCTTCCACTAATGAGTAGATTCTAGACATCTTCACCAAAGTGCTTGGAAGAGAAAAGAATGAAAGAATGAGAATGATGCTTGGACTCACCAACATCCCTTTAGATTAAGGGGGGGAATGTTGACACCTAATCATGGTGATTGGGTGAACAGTTGTAATTAATGTAAATAAAAAATAAAGGAAAAGGAAGAGTTATCATAAGGTGAAACTCAAGAGTCACCCCCTTATGTATATAACTATGAAAAATTTAAATGAATAGACACAGTTCATTTGAGGAGTTACCTCATGGCCTAACAGAAACAGAGAGAGGTAGGTAATAACATTCATAGCTACATAAAGAGTGAAATCAATAGATGGTTTTTAGATTTCATCGTATTTTTCTTCTTAATGTTATGCAAAAAATATAGACAATGTGAGGATTGGTTTGGAAGTGTGAATAGTCGTGATCATTATCTTGTTAATTTGAATTGGTGCAACTTTTCTCATAATTCTGAGTGTCTTTTGGAAGATACTAGCTTTTAATAATTATGTTCTAGTTCAGTGTTTAAAGTTGAACTTCCTATCAACCAAATTTAAATTGTTCCTTGATTTTTATTAAATGATTATTTCATAATTAAATCATTATTATTTATTGAGTGATAATATAATTTTTATTATTATGTGTATTTATTATTATTATTATTTGATATTATACTAATAATTAAATAATAATTATTATTAACACGGTTCTTATATTTACATTAATATTATTGATAACAGCATTAATAGCATTAATTATTAATATTATTGATAATTGATATATGTGCATGATATGGGCCTATCAAAGTTTATCAACCACATTTATTGATGTGGTTGTGCTAGTTAAATTCATATTGAATAAATTCATGAAAATTATAACGATTGAAATTTACATTGAGAAATCCAATTAGTGAATGGTATTAGGACTCAAAAAATGTGAACACATGGGAGGGAGTGTTTTAGAAAATTTTTGAATATTTCCATGTTCCTTTGATGATACCAAATTGAGCATAAGCTAAAGCTGAAGTAGAATTGATTAATTGCCAACAGTGAATTTGATTGTTAACCTTGAGTGTTGAACATGGAAGACTGAAGGAAAAACATTTGATTTAAGACTGAATTAATAACTTAAGAAACATAATTAAGCTTTAATTTTCATAATAAAATAGTGATACCATACAACGATATTGATTACGGGGTTCGTCCCTGATGGGTTACATCTCTGGGTCTACCTTCATGATGGGTGACCGCTTTAGGATCGATTTTGAGATGGTTCATTACACAACAAATGAACCAAACTAAAAGTGTATTAAGGCACTTGTGATCTTTTTCAAAATAATTCTCCCTGAAATAGCTTTCCAATGCCTATCACAGTTCCCAATTTCAACTCTGGATACTTCTATTATACTAAAAACAAATGAGCCTATAATCTCTCTAATGTGCATACAAACATCTAAAACCACTTGTGAACTCTTCAATGATCAATTTGGTGATTTTATAAGGCATTAGGTACATTCTAACTCTTGCTTCCCAAGTTTGGCATGTACTAGCTAAATTTTTGTTTGAATGTGCTCGGTCTTATGCTTGGTTGACAGCTTAGTGTTAAGTTGCATGGTGGAGGGTTTACATTTATGCCCAAAAAAAAAAAAAAAAGCAAAATAGAATTTCAATTATCTCGACAGTCAACTAATGGCGTGCGCTCGCTAATTGCAACCATGTGCTTGCTACGATCTTACCACACGGGGACATCATGCAGGTTTGGTTGAGTGATTTCGGAACCACTTGTTGACTCTGCATGTGACAGTGTCCCAAAGCTCTATTGGTTACAACTTATCATAAGCTTACCCACAAGAGGTTCTGCTAATGATGCACTTCAACTTTCATGTGACAACTACCGCCAACAGTTATGGCTTACCTCCATGCAGTTAAATTGTATCACATTGTAATGTTTGTTGCCACGGTCATGCCACTTCAGTGTTCACATGAAACATAGTTCCAATGCAGCTTAGATACTGTGGTTAGACTTTGTTTGTATTTTTTGGTTGACAATAAGGTCTGAATGTGGGTATTTTGCAATAGTTTAGTGCACAGGTTTACGTAATTAGGCTTTCAACATATGTTTAACACCATAACCTTAGGGTTAGGTCTTTAGTTTAGCCACTTAGGTCTTCAGTTCCACCATTAGTAAAGCCATTACAAACACCTTTGTCAGAATGCGACATTAAACACCACATGATACCCATAATCACCATGATAGTAAACATGAACCAAAACACCATGAAGGATTGAATGAACACTAGATGAACTGCATGTTGACGATGAACTGAACATTAATGATGAACTCGACACCGTGCAATTGATTTGATGAGATAGTCCTCGATCAATACTCTCCACTTCAAAGCTTTTGAACCACCAAACATTTTCATTTTAAATAGAGACCAGGTGAGGATAGAGCTCCCTCACACTCCTGATCTTTATCCACCTTGCCTTACTGATGTAAGACCACATTCGACCACCGAAATTAATGTGATGACCCTAATGATTCTTAACATGGTGCATTTTCAACCTATTAATTGTTCCATCCATATGTAGTATGCACAACTTTCGAAGGTCGTTAAAAAACATATCATAAACATGATGGTTTGCTTCTTCCATCTCTGCATCATTAGTTAGTGATTCATGAATATATTTGAAAAAAATCTCTACAAGATATTGTTCAATATGGGTGATATGTACTAAGAAACTATTTTTCACACTAACTAAAACATTCAAAGAAATCTTTGACATCATATGAACTACTTTGCTTGATGTACCTTCCTAATTCCTGATTACTAAGTGGACTTCCTGCAATAGACCCATCGATCTATAATGTGAATACTACTGCAACTTAGTTTGAATTTGAGGGCATTGAAGTGGTTGTTGACTTGTTTGAATGGCTGTTTCTTCACCCATTAAATGATGTCTTCATTGTTTAACACTTTTCACTAAAGCATAAATTTCCCTATCATGTGTTGGATACTTTGACATTGCTTTAGAAAATGCTTCAATATGAAAACAAATAGGCTTATCTTTCTAAAACAAAATTGTACTTATTGCATACTTACTATAATCAAATTATATTTGTTTAAGGCTTAGTGGAACTGTTACCATTTTTTACTTTGAAGTTTCACATGCATTTACTTGCTTAGTTCTCCACTAAGATGAGGCTTTAAAACCATTTCAAACATGAAATGGTGATGCATTACAAGAGTAAACTAACTTTCCCTAATATTGATTTGCACCCCTGAAACTTATAACTTCCCAACTTGGAATGAAATGATGCATTCTAACAGTAGGAAGAGGAGCATTGGACATCAAATGTACCTTACATTGTATTTCCCATTTATGAGAAAGATTTTTAGGTTCTTTAAATAGACTTGGAAAATAATCTACTACTTCAACCAAACTATCTTTAAACTCACACTCATAACCTGAAAAAGCGTCATGTCAATTCTTATGTTGTTCTTTTACAAACATGATTACAAATATCATGTTTGAACTTATTAATCGCTTCATGTGATTGAAAATAACTACATCCAAGTGAGTTTTAGTTTTATGTGTTGTGATAATAAATTCAACCCCATCTTTCTTAAGGTGATATTTATGCCATTTCCTATAAAACACTGCATCATGATCATAAAGATAAGGACTTCCTAGCATTACTCGAGATATGTCTACTGGAACCACATCTAATTCCACTTCATCAATGTAATTAAATGTAATAGAAAATTATAACCGACACTGCTTTGTGACACTTATCTTAGTTTATTTATTGAGACAACCTAATGCTTATGGTCTTAGTTGATTCCGTGTCTCCAAACCCAACTTCTTAACTAGATATTCAAATATCAAATTTTCCTATGATCCACTATCAAACATTATATCTATTTTTGTGTGCTTAGAAATTATTCTTATATGAAATAGTTCAACTCTTTTATCCTCATTCAGATGATTTATGTTTGAAGAATATGCAAAGTACTAGAACTTGAACCAGTATGAGACGTTTTACTTGTCGAAACTATGGAATTTATCCTCCTTTCATCACGTGAATCAGATCCTATATCTTATTGGATTGTTGCGTTTTCTTTCATTTCATCCTTCTCCTTAAGTAACTTATTTGGCTTAAGTTTGGGATGAGGTTTCCAACATTTAGATTCATCGTGATCGACTCTCTGGCAATGAGAAAAATTAGGTCTTTCTTTCCAAGCTGTCGCTAATTTATTTCCCTTCGAGTTGCTCTTCCTGTTGCTGTCATTGGAATCATTGGTTTCCAATTGTTTGGATCATTGTGGTGCAAACTTGAATGGTCTACCACCTGATTCAATATGTAAGGCTTGAAGACACACTTCATGAAAGTCATCAGGAATAAACAACAATAATGTATGTTGTAAATATGAATGTAAACTGCCAATGTACTTTAATAAAGTTTCACATGTATCCAATGGAATAACAAGCACCAAATGTCTCTTCCTGAATTCCTGAGTAAACTCTTGAACATTCTTCCCCTTACCTTGCCTCAAATACTGCCAGTCAAATACAACTTACTGCATGTGTCCGAAATGATATAATTCTTTCTTGAGAGCTTTTATAGCTTAGATGATGAAGGGATGACTTTACCTTTCCACTTTACATCTACTTGAGTTTTACTTTCCCATCAAATTAAATATATTCCCCCAATTCTAAGTGTAGCTGACTGAATTTTTGTTTTATCGTCATAAATTCTCTGAATATGACAATACATTTTTATCTCTTTCTAGTTATCTAACTTTTCAGGATTAATTTCACCATCATAACCAAGTAATTCAAATTTTACATCAAGTTTCAAAAGAGATGTTTTCTTAGGTTTCTTTTATGTTTTAGATTATGAACTCGAAGAAGAAGAAGAAAAATATTATGATGGAGATGATGATGGAGATGATGGAGGAGGAGGTTTATCAGCCTTGCCTTAACCCTTGTCCTTCTTCAATGTATTTGAAGAAGAAGTTGCATCGCACACGTTTTTATCTTTGTATACTTCTCCCACTATCTACTACATTCTCAAAACGACTTTCTGAAACTATTCCTCACTCATCTTTACTTTAGGAGTTTCACATGTATCAGATCCTATCATGGTCAATTTATGAGTGGCTCTTCATTTTCCAATCTGTGGATAAAACTCCTCAAGTGTTTCTTCTCCACGTTGCGACTTCGACCTGATTAACGTTTACTCGAAAAATTATACAAACACAACCTACTCTTATACGAAATTATATCTTCTCGTATCGAGCATAAACTATAATTGAAGTAGAATTAATTAATTTCCAATAGTAAAATTGATTGCTAACCTTAAGTGCTGAACGTGGAAGACTCGAGGAAAAAAAATTGATTTGAGACTAAATTAATCACTTAAGAAACATAATTAATCTTGAATTTCTAGAATAAAACAGTGATACTAGACAATGATATTGATTATGGAGTTTGCCCCTGATGGACTATGTTTTCGAGTCCACTTTTAAGATGGGAAAACACTTTATTAGGTTTGAATCAGAGAAGGTCAGTTACATAGAAACTGAACCAGACTGAATGTGCATGCAAACACTTCTAATATTTATCAGAAGAATTCTCTCTAAAATAACTTTCCAATGCCTGTCACAGTTCTCAATTCTAGATCTAGATACTCCTTTTATACTGAAAAAAATCATCCTATAATCTCTAGAATTTTCATAAAAAGTTCAAAAATCACTCATGAACTCTTCAATGATCAAGTTGGTGACTTTGTAAGGCATTACGTAGATTCTAACTCCTACTCCCCAGGTTTGGCACGTACTAGCTGAAGTTTTGGTTGAGTGTGCTCGGTATTTTGCTTGCTTAACACCTTATTGTTAAGTTGCACGGTGGAGGGTTTACATTTATGCCCAAAAAACAAACAAAAACCCAAAATAGACATTGGGTTATCAAAACAGTTAACTAATGGTGTATGCTCACTAATTGCAACCATGTCATTGCTGCAGCCTTACCATCTTACCACAGGCGGACACCATGCAGGCTTGTTCCAACAGTTTTAGAACTGTTTGTTTACTTCACATATGACATCTTTCAAAATCCCTATCAGTTAGTCCTTATCTACGAATTACCATCTTACAGTTCTGCTAACAATGAGCTTTGAATGTTCATCTGAAAGCTATTGCCAAAAGTTATGGCTAACCTCCACGCAGTTAGACTTTATTGCATTGTAATTTTTACCTCCATCGTCATGCCACCTCAGTGTTCACATGCAACATGGCTCTCACACGACTTAGATGTTCCAGTTATACTATGTTTGTGTTTTTTGGTCAATAAAATATGAATGTGGGTCTTTTTCAATAGTTTCATGCATAGGTTTATGTAATTATGTTTTTAACTTATGTTTGACACCATATCTTTAGAATAGGTCTTAGGTTTAGCCACTTAGGTATTTAGTTCAACAATAAATAAATCCATTACAAACACCTTTGTCACAATGCAACATTAAACATCACATGACACCCATAATCACCACGACGATAAACATGAACTGGAACACCATGAATAACTAAGTCAACACTAAATAATCTTAACATTGATGATGAACTAAACATTGACGATGAACTAAACTCTGACGATGAACTGAACACTATGCAATTGATCTGATGATATCCTCCTGGATCATTTTCCCAATGCAACTCCATCCTTCAAAGGTCATGACTACATCATGGTTCTACTCCCATAAGCATGTGAGAGAATGAGATGAAAGGAAAATAGTACAAATCTTCTAATGTCCTATTTGGAAATTCTAAGAGACTGTAATTTTGCATAGTGAACACCCATGTGATCTAGTTGATGGTAAGAAGAGAATCCCCAAAAAAATTCAAATTTGATAATCCTTTTTCCTCGATGATCTAGTTCACTGAAATTATTTTTAGGAGTCCCAAAACATCAAGAAGAAAATCATTGGACCCCTTATAGAGATTAGGATACTCGTTTCTCATCCCAAGGATGGGTCTAATAAGGCTTTGGGGGAGTTTTTATTTTTATTTTGCAAGTTATCTTGGAGTTTCGAATGTCGAGGAGAGGTTTTGAGAAAAAGTTGTCTACATATCTATAGTTTGAATAACACACTATGTGGGAAAGAGAATTGTGTATTGAAAGGACTAGTTCTATGATAGCCAGGTAGCCTAAGAAATGATCAAAGGTACAACATGTATTTTGTTTATGAGATCACTTTTCGACCAAGTGTTTAGGATTGTATTAATGGTGTATTCCTCCCAAACTAGAGGTAGAGCATTAGATCCCTATATTTCTAACTAAACTTCTTATGTGAAAGGGAATTCGAAGGTAAAACAAGTGTTATAGTTAGAGTCTAATTTGGATAAAGTACATTTTCTGCACACAATGAATTTTTTTTTTTAGTGGATCCTATGTTGGTTCTTTGTTGTTTACAAAGGATTTAACTAAAAATATTGGTGTTAGATGGGCACCTAAATTTCCAAATCTTCTTTCCCCACTCAAGAGGTGATATTTCTTGAACCTCCTACACTAATGTGGTGTAACAAATTGTGGGCCTTAGCTACCCATAGGATTTGGAGACAAAATTAATTGGCCCTCCTGATCTAGGTGATTCAAGTTTCAAAAAAAGCATTTTGTAAGGCTAACATGTAAGATGTCTAATGGATTTCGGATATTTTCTTAGACCACCTCAAGGTATGATAGTTAAATAATTAACAAGTTATAATATCATAAAAGAGTTTCCACATATATATTCTTTTATTTATTGAATTCATGATATTAATGCTAGATGATGTTTGTCTCAAATTAGATAAGTAAAATTTGTCAGTGGAGTGATTCACCCCCCCTCCTAGTATAACTATGAATTCCAAAAAGTAGAACTCCCTTTACATCCCTTCAAAAGGAATAACCAAAAAATCTACAATAATCCCACAAAAAACACTTTCATAGAGAGAAAAATAATGTAAACTTAAGATTTCTGGCATTTGTCTCAATTTAGGGGATGAAAATGCAAATATTCTTATAATTTTACAAATAGAAGTACTGTGACAAACACCATATTAGCTATAAATACATCAAATGGCATGATTTCCATATATTTTGAGCACATCAATTCTACTAGGGTTCAACACATTCAAAATATTTACAAGAAAGAATCTTTTGCGTCAATAGATGTCATCGTCTAGGTGGCATACCTTTTCCAAGGTATATGGAGCATGAAGCAACTAAAGAATTAATGGTTTAACTCACTATTAAAATTTTTGAAGATTCTATATAGATTTCAAAATGACAAACATCTTATCTCGATTAATATTCGACTGGAATTCTACCTTGGCTATTTTGATTTATTGGCAAATGATCAATTAAGAAATTGTGGGAAGAACTTCTAGTCAAAATTTGTTCTCCTTTAACTCAACATTCAATGCAGTAATGCCAAAATTTGGTAATCCCCATTACTTTAACCTTTTCAGAAAAATCTTACTCTATAACATCATATAGGAAGTTATGGCAATGGTTATATCCCATCGGCTAGAAGACTTTCCCTTGGAAAGCATCTCCCTATAACAATTTCATTTCTTGCAGGAATAAAATTCCGTACCATTGGTCTTTCTTAGGAAGGCTTTCACTCCATTCATACAAAGAAGAAGAAATACGTCATTTTAAATTTTCATTTCTCATTTTTGGCTTCTCCCACTCATTTGTCGCTTGGACCCTAAACTACTTTAGCTCAACCTCTTTTTCGCTTCTAATCAATATATTAGACTCTCTTCTTTTCATGTGAGAAGTGGGATTACAAAAAGGATATCCTCCCTTGGCTTTTCTACTTCTACAAGATGTGGAGACTCTTAATGAAATTATCAATTTACAAATTGTCTCTGGAGCTCTAATATGCATTGAAGTTAGCTCTTATTTATCCATATCTGATCTACATTTTGTGGATGATATACTTATCTTTTTTGCAAGAGATCTTAGATATTTCTATCAACTTAAAGATTTATTTTCTACTTTTTATAAATCCACTAATATGAAAATGAATAAAGACACATCCTCCTTATTCATTTGGGGAATGTCAAAGCTAGACAAAAAATACATAGCATAGTGCCTCAATATACATGTTTTAGGAAAAATATAGGTATGGAATATCTTGGTTTAAAATTAATACAAAATGGTTATGTCAAAAACTATAATATGTGTAAATTTGTAAAAATAGAAAAAATATAATTTATGAGTGCAACAAATGAGATTCTAGGTTTGGCTAATTAGCCCTAGTAAAGCCTATGGTAGCTAGCCTTGTCTATTAGACCACATTGATGCCAGTCTCAAAAAGAATACTAGCCAATATTTGGAAAATATCCTTTATATTCCTATGCTATAGATTAGGTAAAAACAATGCTCTATTCTCGACCTCTTAGAAAAATTAGGCAACTCCCAAAAGTCATACAAGATAGGGAATGAAAAACATTTTCCTCTTTGCCAAAGCTCTTGCCAAAAATTTGTTTGCAAATTGATTAAAGGCTTGGGTTAGTGGACATAGATACTCCAAGCCAAATATTTCCCATTGTAATCTATAGTAGACTATATTAAGAACACAAATAAAAGGAATAGAAATAGCTCCATGGTCTCCAAATCCATTCTAAATGCATTTCCACTCACAAGAGATTCACTCTTGTGGAAAGTGGGAAAAGGAAAAAATGATTTGACTCAGAAACACCCCTTGCTTGGAAGTTCCAATCATCTACTACAATCCCAAGTCATTGAAACCATGAATAGGGAAGGTTTCTTCTTATTAAATAAATATTTTCAAGGTGATATTAAAACTTGTTAGCGAAGCTATCTAAGTTATCATAGCTTGAGGTGGGTTCAATGAAATATGAAGAAATTGATTGAACATTTTACATTTTAGCGTTACAATATTATTTTATTAGAAACTTAGATCAACTAGATCATGATCACTCATGAATTTCATATTTCAATCCCAATGGTGGTTAAGACCAAAAAATGGTTACACAACATTAACGTAGCAGGTTGAGGAAACCACACCTCACTAGTGGGGAAGGAAAATTTGGAAATTTAATTTCCCATCTAATGTAAATCTTTTCAATTGGCTCCTTTGTAAACAATAAAGAACTAACACATGATCCATTGCAAAGAAGGAATTTGATTGTGCTGCATAGATGTATCCTATGAAAACGAGACTCTGAATATAACACCCATTTTACCTTGTAATTCCCTTTCAGAGAAGAACTCTAGTAAAAAATGTAAAGATATATTTATCTACCTTTAATTTTGGAGGAATACACCATTGATACAACTATAAATTGTTGGTTGAAACATCATCACGTAAAGGAAATAAAAGCTCTACCTTTGATCATTTCTTACGGTATCTTGCTATCGCAAAACCACTCCTTTGAAGACACAATTCCCTCTCCCATGCAGCGTGTTATTCAAACTCTACATATGCAAACAAATTTTTCTCAAAACCTCTCCTCCGCATGGGGATCTCCAACATAAGTTGAAGAATAAAAATAGACTCCCCTCAATCATCCTTAGACCCATCCTTAGGAGGATCGAGGGGTATCCTACATCTCTCTAACGTATCCATTGATTTTCTTCTAGATGTATTGGGGCTACTACAAAAAATTTCGGTGAATTAGTATGCTTAACACAATTGCTTCAAATTACCAAAGAAAAAAAGATTATTGAACTTGAATATTTTTGGGGATTCTCTTCTTACCATCAACTAGATCACATGGGAATTGTGAATGGCAGCAGTTGTGATTAAGGGGGAATGTTGCAAATAATAATCCCAACCACCGCAATAAACACCTTGATTTTAGCCATACTTGTGACAAACTTGTGACAAGTATTTTTGCAAGTTACATCTGTGTTTGAAGATTGAAGGACTGAAACCATTACACAAATACAACGCGAACCATTCCACAACACACCAAACAATTTGGGGCATTTAATGTATTTTGGTAAATAGAGATGGGGAAGCATTCATTCCGTCACTATTTCCCACACTCCAAACACCTCCGTGATTATTGTCCACATTCAAGAACAACAACTTATTAATTATTCTCTCGGTCATGTATTAATATAAATTTTTATGTTGAGATAAATATGCTCTCACAAGAGAATGGTGGAGCAAATTATGGTGGGCGTGTGAAAAATAATAATTAATGTGTTTTACTGTGTGTTGTAAGTCATGTATTAATATAAATTTGTATTTTCAGATAAATATGCTCTCACTAGAAAATGGTGGAGCAAATTATGGTGGGCATGTGAAAAATAATAATTAATGTGTTTTACGGTGTGTTGGTCCACAATGTAAATCATTGTAAAAATAAAAATTTTAATAGTGAATGAATGGCGGTATGTATTTTCATAATTTAAAATTCAATGCGAAGTTATTATTATGTTGCTCCAAACTTACTATGTTCTACTTTGTGTTTCTGGCCGTCAGTGAATAATGTTTTTTTAAGTGTCTGCATAGTTACACGTAAATCTAGCTGTACAAAATCTGGCTGCGGGGAACTGTGCGAAATCTAGCTGTGCAAAATTGAGCTGCTCGGAAGTAAGCTTAGCGAAACAATTTTACTGTGCCTCTCCTATGCCTCTCCCCTCTCCCTCTCCTAGTAAATTCAATTCTATTTTCTCTAACAACCGGTGGGGATGATTTGGTATGAAATCGATACAAACTGACTCGTACTGTTGTGAACCGGCCGAGCAGCTCACAAACCATCTCCCTGAAACTAATTGCTATAAATAGAATGTTGGAAGCTTAAATTGAAAACTCTGCTAATAATAATAGAGAATTTGTTATTCACGTGAAACACTAATCTGAACACTCAAAACTCATATCTAATTTTGTTATAGGTAAAGCTGGAACAAAACTCTGAAACCATCTACCTATATGATTTGTTAGTTTTGACAACGAATTTAGTTAGGTCTTTAACTGTTTAACTGTATTCTAGTTAGGTGGTTCCGTCCAGTTATGTAATGATAGAGGATATATTCAGTTATGTAATGTTAGATAGGATATAAATAATGTAATAACACATGAATCATATCAGTGCGGAGTATTAAATTCATTCAATCAAGAATTCAGTTTCTTCCAGATCTTGGCGTATCTACTTTTTGTTATTCTTTTCATCAGTTTTATCTGTCTTTACTTCTCTGTTATTCTACAATTGGTATCAGAGCCATAAGGGCGGTGAACCTGGGCATGTTGCTACGTGGAAAGAGTACGAATTGGGCTGTTGCTGCGTGGAAAGAAAACTGTTGACTGCCAGCGTGAGAACGTGCCTTGAGGGTGCGGGCTGAAGCTGGTGAAAGAGCCGCAGCTGTGAGCTGCTGTGTATTGAAACGTTGCCTGCGTTGAAGACCAAAGCGGCGGTTGGGCTGGGTATGACATTTGTTGGCGTTCTTTGCTGTGTGTTGCTGACTTGGCCTGTGCATTGAAACGTTACCTGCGTTGAAGACCAAAGCGGCTATTGGGCTGGGTACGACATTTGCTGGCGTTCTTTGCTGTGTGTTGCTGACTTGGCAGCATTGAGAAAAGCCTGCCGGTGTGTGCGCTGGAGCAGAGAGGGAGCTGTGCTGACAGAACCTGTTCGAAGGAGGAAACAAACCTCTATTTTTTTCCAGTGTGACTGCCAGAACTTGAAAGAGCGTGGTGAAAATCCGGGTATTTTTTTTTTAAGAAATTTTGTCTCAGACAATTTTAAAGTTGTTTTGTAAAGCAGTCAAGAAACAAAGACAACTTTTTTTATTGTTTAAGAGAAAGAAATTTTTTTCAGGGTTTTAGGAAAAGAAGACAGTTTTTTTAATTGTTGAAGAGAAGGAAAATTTTTCCAGGGTTTTAGGAAAAGAGACAATTTTTTTATTGAAGAGATTCAAGGTTTTTTTTTGTTGGAGAAATAGGGAGTTTGTTTTCTAAAGGAATATAAAACCCTAAAAAGTCTGAAACCCTAGGAAAGGATAAATGGCCAAGATGTCGAATGTGAAATTCGAGGTGGAGAAATTCACTGGAAAGAGCAATTTTTCTCTTTGGAAACTAAAGGTTAAGGATCTACTTGTGCAACAAGGGTTGCACAAGGCATTGGATGGAGCGACTAAAAAACATGATACCATGACCACTTCAGACTAGGAGGACTTGGATGCCCGAGCTGTCAGTACCATCCAACTATGTCTAGCGGATGAAGTTCTCTTCAACATTGTTGAAGAGACTACGACGTCAGGATTGTGGGAGAAACTTGAAAATCTCTATATGACAAAATCATTGACCAACAAAATTTATCTGAAAAGGTAGTTATAGAGCCTTAGAATGAAAGAAGGTTCAAACGTTGCAGAACATTTGAATGTTTTTAATACACTAATATGTCAATTAACAGATATGGAAGTCAAAATACAGGAAGAAGATAAAGCCATAACCTTGCTGTGTTCTCTGCCTAAATCATGGGATCACTTCGTAACTTCAATCAGTTTTAGCTCTGCTGATTCTTTGAAGTTTGAATCAGTCGTGGGAGCGCTTCTGTCTGAAGAAGTACGAAGGAAATCCAACACTGAAACAACTGCATCAGAAGCCATGGTTGCTAGAGGACGCTCAAAGGAAAGAGGAGAAAATCCAAGGGGAACTTCCAGGTCGAAATCGAAAGGAAAGAAGTGTAAAGCGAAATGTTGGAACTGCAATAAAGTTGGACACTTGAAGAAGGACTGTTGGAAACGAAAGGAATCCGAAAACCTGAAGAACGAAGCGAATCAAGTCGATTCAGGTATGATAGATGAAGTTTTATCTGTTGAAGAATTGTGTATGATAGATGAAACTTCACCTGAATGTAATATCTCTCAGGGTGTAGATAGCTGGCTGTTAGATTCTGGTGCTTCGCATCACATGTGCCCACATAGAAACTGGTTTACCTCATATGAAAATGTAAACGATAGTTCTGTGTTTATGGGTAACAATATGTCATGTCAGACTGTTGGGATGGGAGATATCAGGATTAAGATGTATGATAACACAGTTAGAACATTAACTAGTGTTAGACATGTACCTGATTTAAAGAAAAAT
>APFE030749885.1:0-21606 GCA_000404065.3 Pinus taeda
TCCACGACTAACCTACGTAGTGAAGCGGGGGGTTAGAGGGGGGGCAGAGCCCCCCCTTCGTTGCGCCGATTGCACGGCAGGGGGGTCATAGGGGGGGCAGCAACCCCCCCTGTTTGGGGGGTTTTAGGGGGGCGGGTAGCCCCCCTCTACGGGGTTCGGGGCAGCGCCCCGAGAAATTATTTTTTGGACCCTATATTAGGTTGGGCAAACCTACGTATGGTTTTCGGTCCATGGTTTTGGACGCGATGGTTTTTGGTCCATGGTATTGGATGCTTCGGCGTGTATAAATATGTATTGTAACATTGAAAGGAATATAATGACAAATCACATTGGTAGTCTCGATTTTGAGATCCAGTGGGAAATCTCTGTGTATATGTGTTTTATGTGTTATGTTCTCGCATTTTTATTTTTCCTGTGATTTAGAATTCGTATGCAGGTAATTTCTGTACGGGGTTAAAACCTACAGTGACTACTAGCTTGATTTTTCATTATGTTCCTTTCAATTTTATAATAAATATTTATACATGCCAAAGCATCCAATACCATGGACCGAAAACCACTGTGTCCAAAACCATGGATCGAAAACCATCGCATCCAAAACAATGTGCGAAAATATGCAAAAAACCATAGGTGGGTCCGCCCAACCTAGCATAGGTTCCAAAACCAAAATTTTCTGGGGTGCTACCCCAGACCCCATAGAGTGGGGTTACCTGCATCCCTCAAACCCCCTATGACCCCCCCACTATGAAATCAGTGCAACAAAGGGGGGGCTCCCTCCCCCCCTTCTAACCCCCCAGTTAACTACGTAGGCTAGTCGTGGAAAGAATATAACACAACCCACCATTCTCCCACTTGTTGTTTTCTTTCCACAGGGGGACATAAGAGAGCTTAGTCATTTATTCATCCCTGCAACACTCATTATTTCTCTACACCAAGAGAACTTCTCAGAGCTCAAAAATTTTGTCAATGCATCTGTAGTATTCTTCAAAGTGTCCACCCTTACCAGCAACACCCTTTTGTCTTCTATCATATCCCTCACAAAGTGATACAGAACATCAATGTGCTTTGCCTTTGAATGATATGCAGGGGTCTTTGCCAAGAAAGTTACACTTTGGCTATCACAGTCTATCCTTATAACTTTCTGTACTAACCCCATACTTGAACACAATCTCTGCAGCTAAACTGCATCATTGCTTGCATGAGTGGCTACCATGTATTCTACCTCTATAGTTGATAGTGCCACTACAGATTGTTTCTTACTCATCCAACTGACTACACCTCCAAATAGGTTAAACACATACCCACTTGTGGATCTTCTCTAATCCAGATCTCCAGCCCAGTCTGCATCAAGAAAGCCATGAATATCCAACACTCTATCCAATCCTGGTCTTCCTTGGTAGCACAAACCATAATCATTAGTGCCATGCAAATACCTGAAAACCCGCTTCACTACTGTCTAGTGCTCCTTCCCTGGTTTTGACGTAAACCTACTCAATACTCCCACTATATGTGTAATGTCTAGTCTAGTATAGACCATCGCATACATTAGGCTACTGACTGCACTTGCATATGGAACATGGGACATGTCCTCTTCCTCTTCTTATGTCTTGGGACAATGTTCAGCAGATAACTTTACACCTACAGGAATAGGAACCTTCACTGGTTTACTATCCTGCATATCAAACCTCTGCAATATTGTTTCGACATACTTCCTTTGGTTTAACCAGAGCTTCCTCTTTTAATTTCCATTCCCAAAATATAGCTTGCAGCACCAAGATCTCTCATGTCGAATTTGGACGACAAATGGGTCTTCAAATCTTGGATAATTTCTTTGTCATTTCCAACCAGCAACATATCATCCACATACAAGACCAGATAAATAACATGGTAACCAATTAATTTAAAATACACACAGTGATCCGCTTTGCTTCTAGTGAAGCCAAGTCCTATATAATTGTATCAAATTTCTGATACCACATTGTTGGTGACTGTTTTAACCCATACAGAGACTTCTTTAACTTGCATACCAGTTCTTTCTTACCCTTCACTGCAAAGCCTTCAGGTTGCTTCATGTAGATTTCCTCTTCCAAATCCCCATGAAGAAATGATGTCTTCACATCCATCTGTTCTACCTCAAAATCAAAAGCAACATCAACAGATAAAAGTAATATAATAGAAGTTACCTTGGCAATAGGAGAAAAATTATCACCAAAATCAATTCCTGGCACCTGGGAATTACCTTTTGCTACCAACTGAGCTTTCTATTTCTCCACCTTTCCTTCTACATTTGTCTTCTTCTCGAACTCCCATTTGCTGCCAATGGGTTTCCTTCCATCCGACAACTCCACCAGATCCCAAGCCTCATTTTTGTGCAAAGATGCCATTCATCAACCATGGCTTCTTTCCAGAGTTTTCCATCCTTTGAATCTACTGCTTCCTTCACAGTTCTGGAATCATCATCAGTAATAGATAAACCAAAATTTGAACAGAAATCATATGGACTATACCTTTCTGGCTTCCTTCTTTCTCGAATGGATCTTCTCACACCCGAAGTTTGTGGCTCTTCACCTTTTGATTCCTCCTCTGTTGTAGAGTCAGATTCTTCCTCCTTTAGCTCAAACTCTATCTTCTTAGGGTCCTCTGGTTGGACTTCATGTTTAATAACATCTTTCACCTCTCTGAACACCGGATCTTGGTTGTACACAACCTTCCTTGTTACTGGGTTCCAAATCTTATAACCCTTTAAACCATCCTTATACCCAATAAAGATGCACTTTTCAGATTTACTATCCAACTTGGTTCATTTCTCCTTTGGAACATGTACATATGCATCACATCCAAATACCCTCAGATGTGAAAGAGATGGTCTCTTACCAATCCATAGCTATTGTGGAGTTTTATCCTCCAATGCTAATGAAGGTGATCTGTTGACCAGGTAACATGCTGTCTCCACCGCCTCTGCCCAAAATTCCGTTCCTAACCCGACACCACTGAGCATGCTTCTTACCCTTTCCATCAACGTCTTGTTCATTCTTTCTGTAACTCCATTTTTCTGAGGTGTATATCGAGTAGTCTTCTATCGTGTTATACCACACTTCTTACAGAATTCTTCAAATTCATTATTGCAAAACTCTCCACCGTTATCTGTCCTTGGCACCTTTCTCTTCTTCTCTGTCTGGTTTTCCGCTAGAGCCTTGAATTCTTTAAAAATGTCAAAGACTTTATATTTCTTCTTAAGGAAATATATCCATGTATTCCTTGAGAATTCATCTATAAATGATACATAGTACATAGACTTATCCAGTGATGGAACCTTCATAGGTCCAAACACATCACTATGCAAAAGCTCTAATATATGTTTCACCCTCTTACCACCAAAGGGGAAACTCACATGATTCTGCTTCCCATATACACAATTTTCACAGAAATAAATATCCAGAGAGCTATTACTCATACCTTCTACCATACCTTTGCCATGAAGTATTCAAAGGCCCTTCTCTCCAATATGTCCAAGCCTTTGATGCCACAACATGGTCTTCTCTCCAGAGATCACTAGATTTTCTACTCCACTTTCAGGAACCACAGAAATGTTGCACCCATCAACAACCATGCTACCTTGCAGCTTGTACAGAGTTCCAATCTGATCTCCCCACATCAATACCAGTTCTCCCCATACCATCTTGCAGGTATCCTTCTCGAACACTAATTTTACACCTGCATCATCCAACTTGCTTATAGAAATAAGATTTCTGGAAAATGCAGGAATATGCAAAACACCTAGAAGTGTTCTAACCCTTCCACCTTGCAACTTCAACTTTACTTTTCCACGAGCAACGATTCTATCCTTCCTATCATCCCCTAAGAATACATCACCACCATCGTATTTCTCATACTCGCAAAACCATTCTCTATGGGGAGTGAAGTGAAAGGATGCACCTGAGTTAATCAACCATGCCTCATGATCTACATGTGTACTTGAAGAAGCCAAGTACACATCCCCACCTTCATCTGAGGTGGTTTTTGCCTCTGCAGAAGGAGCATCATCAAATCCCTTTCCTTTATCAGGACCTTTATATTTATATTCTCTTTCGTAGTGCCCTTCCTTTCCGCATTTCTAGCACACCAACTCTACAGGTTTTCCTGGAGATTTAGATCTCCTACTCGATGACTTATTTTTTTTTTATGTTTTGGGACCATCCTCATACAGACAAGGCATCACCATTTTGGCTCTCCATATTTTTCCGTCACATCTCCTCTGTTAGCGAGGATGAGACTATTTCATCAAAGTACAAGGCAGTTGCATTGCTACCTATTACAAAAACTAGACTATCCCACGAATCTGGTAGAGAACACAACAAACTGATGCACTTATCTTCATCTGAAATTTTAATATCAACAGATGCTAACTAACTTACCACAGTATTAAATGCGTTCAGATGCTCTGTCATCAAGTCTCCATATTTCATCCTCAGGTTATATAGCTTTTTCCGCAGGAACAATTTATTCACTAGAGACTTAGATTGGTACAAAGTCCCTAACTTGTCCTACAAAGCCTTCGTCATAGCTTCCCCTGATACATTCAACAATACTAAATCTAAGACACACAATCGTATTGTGCTCTTTGCCTTCTGATCCAACTTATTCCATTTTTCATCAGACATTCTCTTTGGTTTAGTACCCGGATCTACTGCGATCCACTGATATTTAGCCACCAACAAATCCTCCATCTTGAGTTTCCACAACTCAAAACTCTGACCATTAAATTTCTCAATCTCTATCCTTCCACTGCTCGCCATCTTCTTCCACCACCAGAATCGATGTCAGAGATCTCCCACTGAACAAGGCCTACCATAGGCCCGAGCAAAACCCCTCAGCAACAAAGGCACCCCCTTGAAGCCAAAACAACTTTGATACAAAATGTAGGTTTTAACCTCGTACAGAAATTACCTACATACGAATTCTAAAACACATAAAATAAACAATGCGAGAGCATAACACATAAAACACATATACATAGAGTTTTTCACCTAGGTCCCAAAACCGAGACTACCAGCTTGATTTTTCATTATTTTCCTTTTAATGTTATAATACATATTTATACATGTTGAAGCATCTAATACCATGGACCAAAAACCATTGCGTCCAAAACCATGGACCGAAAACTATCGTGTCCAAAAACATGTGTGAAAATCATGCACAAAACCGGTGGGTTTGCTCGGACCCCATAGTGTGGGGTTACCTGCATACCTCAAACCCCCTGCGAACCCCTACTACACAATCGGTGCAACGAAGGGGGGGCTCCGCCCCCCCTCTAACCCCCCGGTTAACTACATGGGCTAGTTGTGGAAAGAATATAACACAACCCAACATTTTCTTATGATTGTGAATTCAATTTGTCTACAGATTTTGAACCAACTTCCTTCAAAGAAGTTGCTTCTCATGATGAATGGAGAGAAGCAATGGAAAAGGAGTATGATGTATTGATAAAGAATGGAACTTGGAAGCTGGTTGATCCTCCATTGGGAACTAAACCAATTGGCTCCAAGTGGGTCTACAAGAATAAGTATAAAGCAGATGACTTACTTGACAAGCATAAAGCCAGGCTTGTGGAAAAAGGTTTTGCACAGAAGGAAGGGGTTGATTATGAGGAAACATTTCCCCCCATAGAAAAATGGGCTACCATCCAGACACTGTTTTCCCTAGCAGCTTAGAACGGTTGGAAAGTCCATCACATGGATGTAAAAATTGATTTCTTGAATGGAGATCTAAAAGAAAATGTTTTTATGCCCTAGCTTGAAGGATTTGCTATGAAAGGACATGAACATAAAGTATGCAAACTTGTGAAATACTTGTATGGCCTCAAACAAGCACCATAAGCTTGGTATGAAAACACTAACTAAGCATCTTCTGAAACTCAATTTCAAACATTATGATCTTGATGATGCAACTTTGTTTGTCAAGGAAGTTGGCAAAACACTTGTATATCTTGTGGTATATGTAGATGATCTTTTGATGATAGGGAACAATGAAAGCTACATTGCATCCATAAAGAAGGAATTGAAGAAAGGTTTTGAAATGACTGATTTGGGCTATGTTCATTACTATCTTGGTATTGAAGTAACTCAACATCCAAAGTCCATATTCATCTCTCAAAAGAAGTACATTGGAGATCTATTGAACAGGTTTGGCATGAATGAATGCAATCCTCTAACTACTCCAATGGAACAAAACTTAAAGCTCACATTCATTGAAGGAAAAGAATTTGAGAATGCAACAAAGTATAGACAGCTTGTAGGAAGTCTCAATTACATAACTACTACCATACCAAACATTTCGTTTTCTATTGGAATCCTCTCTAGATTTATGCAAAAGCCTTGTGAGGGACATTGGTCTGCTATAAAAAGAGTTCTAAAGTACTTGAAGGGAACTCAAGACTTTGGAATCAGGCATACACAGGTGGGTGACTTCAGCGTGATTGGATACTCTGATTGAGACTTCGATGGAGACAAAGAAATTGGGGTATCTACTTTAGGTTATGCTATTGGTCTTGGATTAGGAGCTGTCTCCTGGGGATCACGCAAACAATCAGTTCTAGCAGATTCCACAACGAAAGCAGAATATGTGGCAGCAGCTAAGGCAACAAAAGAAATTGTGTGGCTTAGGAAAATTCTTGAAGATTTGCAGGTAAAACAAGTACAATCGACTCCACTCATGATTGACAATACCTTTGTAATAAAGTTGGCCAAGAACCCAAAGTTCCATGATCGAACAAAGCACATCAATACCAAATATCATCTTATTCGACATCATGTTGAGGCCAAAACAATCCATCTCCATCATTGTTCCACTAATGTGAAAATTGCAGACATCTTCACCAAAGCACTTGGAAGAGAAAAGCTTAAAAGGTTCAGAATAATGCTTGGACTCACCAACATCCCTTCAAATTGAGGGGGGGAATGTTGACACCTAATCAGAGGGATTGGGCGTACAACTGTAATTAATGTAAATAAATAATAGAGAAGATAGAGAGTCATCGAGAGATGAACCGAACAGTCACTCCATCTTGTATATAATAATGAACAACCTGAATGAATAATATGTGTTTTGATTTGAGGAGTTACCTCTTGCTCTGACAAAAAAATCATTCACTATCCAAGTTTGTTGCAAGAAAGTAAGCTTGGTTAAAAATTTGTCTTCTTCTATAGCCTAAAATCATTTGATTTTTTTTTCTTGAAGGTGTCCCAATCTCTCACCAATCCTTCCTAACATTTAGAGTCTCACAATAGGAACCATTCACAAGCAATTTTTTCCACGTACATCAATGTAATGTTGACTTTGTAGTCTTCATTCATATACTGTGTCCTTTATCAGAACCTCGTTTCAGTTGTCAGAAATCTTAAAGCAACTGGCCTTCATGGAATCGAAGTATATAGAAGTGATGGAAAAGCAGTTGGTAAGATCTTTGATGTGCAAATGTTTTGATTTTTTTGATTATTTATTTAGGAGCTATCTTTGAGAATGGTCGCTGCATTTTATTATGTCTTTGTAGTTTGTATTTGATTTAATCAAAGTTAAAACCCCTTCTCCTATAAGTAGTTGAAGTATGATTACTGCATCATCAGGGACTTTACTGTTTGGTTTTAATGTATTATGTCTCCACCTTACAATCATTTGTCTTGGTTATTTTCTTACTCTGGTATATCGTATGAAATATGATTTCATGAATTAGTTGATGCTTACTAGTTATTGAAGCTTGGAGGCTCTGATTTTCATGGAAGAGGTGGCTCTGATGAAACTGATTTAGGAAAAATAAATATTCTAGATTTACCAATGCATGAATTTCTCAAGGTAGATCAACCTAATTGGCATGAAGCTATTAGGAATATCTTACTCAGCTTTGCATAAGAGAGAAATTGAATTGGCTTTGATTCCTTTGAAAATTACAAATGTTTAAAAGGTGACATGCATCTCAGAAATAACGCCCTGGGTGACAAGGAAGAGATTGTATCTTTGCATCTATATTCTTGGTTGACCAAAGAAGAAAGGTTAACCGTTGAAGAGGTTTTTTCATTTTTCTTGTCAAGCTATTGTTTCCATTTTTTGTTTTCACTAGTGCCTTACCCCATTTATCCTAATACAGTTTTCATGAGGATGAATTCCTTTATTTTAGAATTAAGGTTGCCTCCATGGTGGTTTTCAGCCAAAGGTCTATCCCAAGTGCATTAATGAGGTTTCCACTTGGATATTATACTATTATTATTATTATTTTCTTTTTCATTTGCAATGTTTCTAATATCTAGGTAGCTTGTGAGAATTTTTACTCTCAACCACACCAAATTGTTAGTATTTGAATTTGGTTGTGACTTATTACTTTTATTGAGGCTTACTGTAGATATTTTCTAAAAAGAGACTGAAACAACTCTTCGATTTCTTAGCGATTCGCCGTTTTGTACTAGTGATTCACCATGATTTTACAAGATAATATAATCTGGTGAGAGATTCACCATGATTTTACAAGTTAATATAATCTAGTGAGAGATTCACCAAAAAAATTATATATCCATATTATATTATTAATAAAATCACCCTCCATTTTTCCTATGTATCATGGAGATTCACCCATTTATTATACATATAAATTTAGGGAGCCTCTTAAAATTTCCCTGATTGACTCCTCCAGATTTCTTTGTCCCATTTTCCTCCCCCCTTTGCTTTGGATATGCTATTCCCGTGAGTTGTCTTGTTGCATGCCTAGTAGTTCCACCATATCTCCTTGTCTCTACCTTGGTTAGCCATATATTGTTGGAACGTTTCTTTGTACAATTTCTTTTGGTCCTTTGGGATGAATCTTTCATCTAGGTGCCTCCATTCTTTCAAGAGTCATTTTAGAACCACTTCCTCCGTGCTCAACTCCTCTGTGACAACATTGATTTTCATTGTAGTAAGATCTATTGGTTCCAACTCTTCTTTCTCTGTCAATTCTATTTTGGCTTTCCTCTTTGGGGTGGTCATAGATTTGGCTAGATCGCTTCCCCTGTCCCAATCCTGATTCTCTATTAGTTTAGTCTCTTTTGAGGTTTCCCCTTCCTCTTTCCACACCTCATAGTTGTTGTTGTTTGCCCTTTTCCTTTTGTTGTGAGATCCTAGCTTCTGTCGCGTCTTCGTTTTCTTCCTTTTGTGTATAACCTCTTTGAACCCCTCATTTGTTTCTCATGGGGAGTTCTTTTCCTGCTCCACCTTTAGGTCTTCCAGGCCAGACTCATTCAATGAACATGCTTTGTAGAGGTGGCCATACTCATGACACTGACGGCAACGAAACGGAATGTGCTTGTAATCCAGGGTTTGTTGCCAGATCTCTTCCTAGTACTTCAATTCCATTGAGTCAGGAATGGGCTCCAAGATATTCATATAGACACAGATACATGCATA
Organism: Pinus taeda; assembly: GCA_000404065.3. NCBI lineage: Eukaryota > Viridiplantae > Streptophyta > Pinopsida > Pinales > Pinaceae > Pinus > Pinus taeda. Next base: position 9,430 of record APFE030749885.1, read on the forward strand.
GGAGGTATATCTTCCCATGTGAATAGATTTTGCTATTTTCACAAATATGCATATTGAGTTGCCAATACCTTCCAGTATTTTCGGATCCCACAAATCCATTGGAAGGCCTAAGAGGTGAACCCAAATGAGAGATGCCATAAATTGCTCCTTCTCTCAGCTATATCATTCTTCCCAATATCGCATGAAGAGCCATGCATTATGGTAAAAATATGTGCCATTTTCAAAATCCCTTTCCTTATCTTGCAGGTTCGAGAATATTACCATAATGAATTCTCTGGCTCCCAAATTGAGTTCTATATGACCTTTTGGCTTCCATTTTTGTTGTATCCATTTTATGAGATCCTTCTCTATCGGCTATACTCCAATGAATTTGCATATCAACGCATGGTCCTTCATGTAACTACGATATTTTTCTAGTTTATTAAGTGAGATTACAAAACAGGGCTTCTCTGTTGCATAAGGAAAACATTGCCAACGACTTCGTGTGTGTCACCAGGCTCCAAGGACGGGATGAGTGCTAGGGTAAGTAGCTTCAGAGGGATCGAATTGGTGGTGAGTTTTCCCACTTGATTCGATGACAACTACACTACATTAGGAGGAGATCTCTCCCTTGCCCCCTCCCTAGGGCTTGCATCACCCGTGTGAGATGCAAGCCTAGCGTACTCATGCAAGGCCTTCAGGGTTTGTCGGCATTAGTTAGGGTCACCAAACCCTAGCTTGCTGTCAACATTTTTTTATCCTTAGATTCTACATGACTGATTCGAGTAATTATTAAAAAAATATAATTTTACATAATATGTTATAATTGAAATGCACATTCATAAATGCATTATATCAAAAAATTCAATAATAAGAGATAGAAATCATTTTTTTGACAGTTCCTTGCTAAGTGATAAGAGTAATCATTAGGGTTGTAGGAAAAAAACATAATTTTACATAATGTGTTATATTTACATCATGAAATCTAGTATTTAATTCTGTAATGTTGTAAATTTGATAGTAAATTCTAGAATTCTGTAATGTTGTAAATTTGATAGTAAATATTAGAAATATTTTAATGAGTTTTTTAATCAATATAAGATGTCTAATGAATATAATGAGTTGTTTTTATTAACCAAATGTTGTGGAATATAGTATTTAAGTTTTTGTGATTGGAATTGTTGATTAATGAAAAAAATCTAGATTCAAGACTTTTAATGGATTTTTAGGAATTACTAATTAGATCTATTTTCAAGACTTCAGAAGATATAAGAGCAGGTGTTACAAACAAAGTTGATATAAGCAACATAATATTTGATTGAGAAGATCTGAAATATGTAAATATCTATTAAAAGCTTGCTTATATATTTAGATAAGCGTCTATAACAAGGTGAAATTTGACCTGAAGATGGACCTAGCTAGTAGTTTAACAATGCCCACTTAAACTCTTGAATCCTTGGATATTCCTTATTGATTAATAATGTTGAGAATTATAAATAATAAATTATAAGGTCAAATATTTAGGTTGCTTGTGATATTCTCACTCAAATCTACCGAATTAGGTTATCAAAACTAATGTACAACACAATTTGGAAAAGAAAGACTAATTATATTTCTTGAACAAATTTAGGTGTTTTGAATGTGTTTAAAACTTTAAACCTATCACATGAGTTGAAATCATCCCAAAAATCGTGAGTCTAAACTGCAATAAATATTTTCAAGGTAATATGAAACAACCTACCGATTGAGAAAACGATCTTCAGTCTAAATGCAGTGTAAAGAAAGATAGCTTTATCCTAAAAATGCAATGATCTTGAGTCTAAATGCAATGTAAAGAAAAATGGCTTTATCATAAAAATGCAATGTATTTGTTATGAACAAACCTGGCAGCAACCTATCTTGAATACAGAGCTTGGGCAATCCAGAAAAATAAGAACTAGAGCCAAGTCCACGCTGAATGAAACTGAAGTCGATACAAGCATCATCGAGACCATGAAAGTCAATGTTGAGCTGCTCCACAAAACCACATTTATCATGGCACTAGGCTTCCAAAAAAAACATCGTCTGCGACACCCACAACAGCAGCAACTCCCAGCTGGGGACCCCAATGTTCTATATGAAATCTCTGGGTGCCCTTCTACACAGCAGCCTGGATTCCTTTAAACACAAATTACCCGTCCCACAGGACAATTTGTAGAATGAAGACAACGAGACTTAGGGATTATTGTAAGCCTCGGAACATACTGATATATTTTCTTTCACTTCAATGGTAGAATGACACAGTAGAGTCACCGATATTGAGCGGTCAGAAGCATAGATATTTCCAATGAAATACAGTTGCAAATATTTAAAGCAAAGTCATAGAACCAGGATCCATGAACATGAACAACCCATGACCATGAATTCACCTTTGGGTCAGTATCAGTTGGCACCATCTGCAGATTGCAGAGTATGGAATACTGTTTATAGGGGCAATTTGTATGGCCTTCTGACTATTGGACCGTTTAATGTCATTGTCATGATGATTGGGCTTGTCATACATATGAATCAATTTCCATTTCTTACGTTGCAGAATCCACAGTGTTCTAGAAATGGAGACTGAAAAATACAGTGCCGGGTGAGATTGACTTAATGGACAACATAACTATGTGCAGCGGCGCCGATGGCTTTGAAAAAAGTAATAAGACCACTGATGGCGAATCAATTATACAGAATGCCTTCGATTATTCTTCAACGATGCCTTTGATTATTCTTCAACGAGTCGCTCTCAGCAGGCTTTCTCCGAGTCGCAATCTGCGTATTCTTTTAATTCACGGAGGCATAACTTCCTTTTGCAATGCCTCAGCCCGTCACAGGAATGACGTGCAAAACTCTTCTCTGACGTATCTCACTGCGTTAGCAGTGACATCTATGGACGGGTAGAGGCAATTAGTTTTTGCCGTAAATAAAATCTGTGTTAAATTATTTTACATTTCGATGTTAAACATTAGGTTCCCGATTGTCTATGAAGGTGACGGCTCATCACCGCCCGGGTAGGCCTACATACCCGGAGGCGGAGGTCATGGAGTATAGGTTAGTAGTTGCAATTTACCCCGAGGCGTGAGGGCATAGGGTACGTTCTAGTTTGAGCAGTAATCTTGGAGTTCTGGATTCTATCTAGAAATTAAATGCTTATTTATTCAGAATTAAGAGTGAGGGTATTAAATGAGTGGGTTGCATATGTTTACATTGGATTTTTGGCACGCAATTATTTAATGGTGGAAATATGCAATCTATAGCCATTGAATGTCTATGAGGACAGGTATTTGTTGCCCTTCGTAGACCACTCTTCGTTATAGTTTTTGAGATTTAACATTTGATGTTCTATCGATTAATTTTTGTTATCGTGGCCATCAATGTTGTAATAGCCAAAATCCTTGTTAGGATTCTTTGTTAGTGTGACTATCAATGTTGCAATAGTCACAATGGTGGTTAGGATCCTTGCACATATGTGGAACAAGTTAGAAGTGTCTTATTTTTCTCTTTCTCCTTTTTCTTTACATACTCTTGAGAAACACCTTATGAGTTAAGCACCCCCAAATGTTGTGCATTCGCTACCAAAGCATGCTATGCCAAAAGAAAAGTAGCCAGACGAGATGGGTTGCCCACAACACCTCGTGACTCAAAGGGTTGAGACTCAAGAAGCTAGAAAAAGTCAAAACCCATGGGGTTCTCGTTTTCCAATGCAGAGAAGCCCAAAAAACAAAGGAGAATGAATGAAAAGGAATGGTTGATAAAAGACTTATCGTCGGGTCTAATACTTGTCGAGAGACACCATAATTCAAGCCATTACTCAACCTAGTTGAGCTCAAAACAAAAAAAACATCCACCAACTAAAATCCAAACCAAATAATGAAATTGTTGAGCTAGAAGAATAGAACATTACCTTGTACTAACGAGTGCTCACAACTTAAACTAACGAAGTCAGGTGAGTTGGAGAAAGACTAGCACCTCCTAATCTTGTAGCATCGAGCTCCAATGTTGTCATCAGTGTCTTGAGCTTTGTGATCACTGCATGCCCAAGGATTATCCCCTTGCCATTAGGCTTATCCCCTTGCCATTACTCAGTTGCGAATGCCTATGCCTAAGACCTCCAAACCCAAAATCCAGATCGCTTAGAGTGTGAGTGCATATCAATTCATAATTAGAACAAAAGGCCAACATCTAATCCTAATAGAAAACCCATTGACTACCTCATAGCTGTGCAAATTTATAGTTGAACACAAACCTTCCTTTGTTAAATGCCAAAGAGAATTGTCCCACTTGCGGCGGGAAGAAGCTCAGACATACTAAGAAAGTGAGAGAGCAAGCACTTTCGAGCGGTCAAGTGTAGTAAACAGTGACATTTGGATGTAGATTAGTGTATGCAGTCACTATGTGTGTTGCATGGGGAGGGTTTCCCACACCACCTCCTCTTCAATTTTATAAGAGGTGATAGGGTAGTGGGGTTAGGGTAATTGGCTTCTTCGACCTTCAATAGGGCGGTGAACTTCCCAACTTTCAACGTCCCAATTTCCAACACCTAGTCGAAAGATAAAAATTATATGTTTGGGCTGTGGACTTCCCAACCTTCAACGTCCCAATTTCCAACACCTTTTCGAAAGATAAAAATTATATGTTTTCTCGTTTATTTTTGGATCTAATTTGCCTAAAATCCGACACCAATTCATTGAAATCACAAGTTTGACGAGTAAACTCTTGACAATCAAAATGCTCCAATTTTTTTTTAAAGCATTAAATCTATATAAATAATCAAAAACAATTTAAATAACATAAATCAAAATTGCATGGAAAAAATCTACCTTTAAAACTCGTATAAAATATTTTAAAATTGTTTCTCATCTTTTCCATATTTACTCAATTTTAAATAACTATATTAGTTAGCATTCCATGGCGTGCATCGAAAAAGCAAAGCAAAGGCTAAGGCCATGCACGGAAATTTTACATTTATACATAAAGGATAAGGTTGTGCATTTTTCCATGTGACACGCTCTATCTGACGACTCTCAAATACCCAGAAAGCTAAAAAATCGAACCAGCAAAAGATTCAACAACGTATTTTGTTGAAATTTTTAAAAATTATCATAAACGACACGTCAACAGAGTCTTTTATTGAAAACATTAAAGAATATCATAAACGATGAGAGGCGGCACGTTATCGCAGGAAATTGTTGTTGCGTTAGTATTTGGACTTCAACTATAAGAGAATATAGAGGGTGGATTTTGACAATATTTTAGAATTTTAAAATAATTAAGTTTTTTTGAAAACAAACCTCAATTCAAAATCTATAACGTAATCAAGTGAGAACACACAATCGAAATCCACGAGTATATCACGTAGTCAAGTAGCAGGTCCAATTGATGGGTATTTTTATGTCGATTATTGATTTTCTAAATATTTATAAATTGGAGAAACATAATTAGGGCCACCCAGTAAAATGGGTGTTGCAGGTCTGGAAATTTGGTCATTGGAGCCAGAGCTCTGGCCAGCAATTTTGCTGTATATTTGGTTCTGTGGAAAACGCTAACCAATCTATGATGTATGGTAAATTGATGATTACAGTTCTTACTTTTACAATATTAAGTTTTAACCAGATCAGAGACCCTTTTGCATACAGCGTTTAATTTCCGTACAACATATATTATTGAAAAATTATCAATTTTTCTTTCTCTTGATGCAATCAGAGAAAGTCAGATGCATTCTATATCCATGGTGAAGATGAGCTGGTTCATCAAATTATATATGAATGCTAACAATATGTGATCTGTCAAAACTGTGGCTAGTAAAAAGTCGAATTCTTTGATTAAGAGAGATTCATTTTATAAGCAGAATGGAAGTGGACCTAGGTTTATAAGATTAGATTTCTGATTTATTAAGTTGTGTAAATTTTGTTTTTCAATTAAGTTTAATTTGGCCAATTACTTTAAAAAGGTTATCTTCAATATTTTAATTTATTTTTTCCATTTTCTCATTCAGAGAGTCAGATTGATTGTATTTCCCATGGAAAAAAATTACATTATTATTATTATTATTATTTTAATTGAGAGAGTCAGACTGATTCTATTTCCCAATGGAAAAAGTATTATATAATTTTTTGGACTAATTAGGGAAAAAAATCATGCAGATTTTTAGTTTAACTTTTTGGATTTATTAGGGAAAAAAATCATGAATTTTTGAGTTTGAATAAGTTTGAGTATTATATTTACAATTTAATAGTTTTTAGTACTTAATTTTTTTTTGGAAATAGTTTCTTGTTTATTTAATAACAAATTTTATATAACAATTTGGTATCTAGGTTAGCTATGTTTTTCATTCTTAAAATTAAATTATTAGTATGATTGTTATTATTATTGATAATGATATAATTACAACATTACATAGTGTAATTGTGATGAAAGTTTTTCATTTTTAAAATTAAATTATTAATATGGTTGTTATTATTATTGATATTGATACAATTACAACATTACATATTGTAATTTCAACGACATATGCTTTACAACACAGTATAAGGGTAGATGAGTAGGCCTAAATGTTTGTTAGTATAAGGGTAGATGAGTAGGCCTAAATGTTTGTAAAATTTAACATTTAACTCAATTAAAAAAATAGCAGGTTAAAAGTAATATGGAACCACTATGAGGATATATTGTAGTGTTTATAAATGAGTGTAAACATTTAAATATGGGCTCAATTGATAACAAAAAATTAAAAGTAATAAAAATAATAAAACTCAATTTGTTATATCACTCAAGTTACACATTATGCTAAGGGAAAAATTGTATAAATAATTATAAGTTACATTGAAACTAATAAATTGAGATGTGAAGTGGATAAGTAAATTGCTTACTCAAATAAAGAACTTGCATAAATTTAATTTTGGTGGGTAGTAACCACTAGTAAGTCTAAGCATTTACAACTTTAGTAATTGTTGAAGAAAACATAAGTATATTTTGTTCATCTTATTCCTATCCATGTTTTATGCATAGACTTGCTTAAATTATAGTGGGAAGTAATTGATGATAAATATATTTACTTGAGGATAAGTTATTTTCACTTATTTTAAGTTGGATGGTTTTCCTGCCAAGATTAAGAATAAAAAATCATTACACAAATATCTAAAAATCATGCAATTGCAACCATATCCATAAATTATGACATAAAATATGCCAGGGAGTTATCCACATGGCATTATATTGTGCAAACACTGAAATAAAACCTTAAGTTATGGTCCAATCAAATATTTGATTTTTTTTTTAATAATATTGAAAAATAAATATTTATTTATCAAAGCTAAACACTGTAAATTGCATTGGTAAGTGCTAAACTAGTATTGTAGAGTGCTATCTTGGCAACACTAATAACTAACAATTGCACTACATGTTGCAAAGGAAGTGTTGTAAGGCGCTAACATAAGAAACAATACCATAGAAGAAGAAAGTTTCCTACAAGGTTATCTGAGTTTGTTTCCAGTTGCAAACCATTAATTATTGACCCCAAACATACTCTATATATGGAAAAGGGAGTTTAAAATGTGGAATGTTATCATTTGTGAGCTCACTAAGAGATTTCACAATAAGGGAGTCCCCTTTTATAGGATCTGTAATGTCCGTGTCATGTAAAGCACCCGAACATGTATGTAATATTTACAACATAAAAATGCTACATGAGTGGCATAAGAAGGAAAGTGTGTTGATACTAAGCTACTATTTGTTTTACACTTTCAACCATGAAGAAAATTCCATTATGTCTGAAGAGACAAATAAGATAGGAAGGTACCTTACAAAGAGTCTAGGTGTTTTAAACCTTGATGAAGGCCACATTGCTCAAAGTCACAAGCCAAATATTTGGAATATATTAATGAGAGTGGATACGAGGCTTTGAACTCTGCTACATGAATACAAAGAAACACTCCTTTAGTCCAATTTGTGACTTGTTATCTAGATAAAGCATAGGTGTACAATGTATTCATGAAGGTAGATCAATGGCAAGACAAATAATTTGGTGTTCTTTGCGCATTGTCTTTGTTCTTATAAATACATGCACACATGCAATACCCAACTTTTTGTTGGTATTGTTACATAACTGTTAGTTTTTTCCCACCCCTACCTTGCATGAGGAACTGATCAGAAACCAAATATAAATGCTATTTTCTGCTAAATTTATCATGCAACCCAAACTGTCCATTTAGCTCCTCTGCTAAAATTCATGCATCTTTCAGAGCTTCCTGAATGCACATTGAAACTCCAAGTCCATCATAGTGTGGATAGGTCATGTGGAAAGCATCACAAGTGAAAAACCCACCAAGGTACTCAACTATTATGGGAGCTCCTTGCTTTATTACATGTTCAAGGCTTTCCATAACTTGGTTTTGGAGAAAAGACCATGTTCTTATAGTATGAATTGTTCAAAGTCTGAACTGATATTTTAAATATCATTTATATCTAAATCAAACCCAATTTTTCCATAACAAATGACATTTGAAAAAATTATTTCATAAAATGGGCTATGCCATGCGAGATAGTCCCTTTAAACTGAAACCATTGGTATATTTTTTATCCTAACAGGCTAGATCATTCAAATTAGTTATTGGGATCGATGACCAGGGTAGTAGTTCATTGTAAGTTTGAGGCTACATTGTCATTAGTATTTCTTATTGTATACTCTCTGCAAACACTAACATAGAAGAAAAATACATGGTTGTTGAGTTCACTTGTCTATACCTGTGACTTAGCAAGTGTCAACAATTTTGATGGATTTACTTGTCCACCCTCACATAGTTTAGAGACATCTTACCATGTTCTTTCTGATTTGTATATAAATATTTATATGTATATACAATCTTTTTATATTATCGATTCTTGACTACTACCATCTAAGACTAATAAACAAAATTTTGGCCAGTTTACCTAAAGTTGGTAGATTGTGTTGCAATATTTACATAACATTACCATTTATTTTGGAAATATAGATTGCATAAAAAATTGCAATCCTCTACCATGGCATGATTTGTTCCTCTACTTGTTCCACAAATTTCACCATTTCAGTTGTGCAAGAAAAATTCAGTGGGTCATTGAATTCTATGCCAATACACTTGTGTAATCGTAGCAACATTTACTAATGCTTTGACTGCAAATAGTCGACAATATGTTATTGATTAGGAAACTTCTATGTCCATTCCCAAAGAGAATACGATGTGCCACTTCACTCTCCATATGTCATGTGATTTTGGCAATCTTCGTCTTTTCCAGTGGTAATATTATATAGCTAATCCAGGATACCCACATAAACTATTATTAGATATAATCCTATAGATCAAAATGACAAAAAGGATGGCAAGTGGTTCCTTTCTGGGCAGTAGTGTATCTAAAAGGTAACCTGTAGCATGGTTCCTTATGTAGTGCCTTGTTTCACTATACTATTTCATGTTTCAACATTTTAAAAGACATATTAGAATTTAGATAAGGAGCTTCATAATTCAATAATAATCCATTCTTTTCCTCCATGTTGCTCCCATTTTTTTTATTATCTCCAACCGCTTCCTGATCTGAGTTAAACTTAGGAACAACAACTACAAGAAGCAACCCTGAAAACACCACCAATAAAATCATCATTGAAACAAACTAAAACAAATTAATTTCATCCTATAAGAGAAGGCTACTTGGAAGACTTTGTGTTGGCCGGATAAATCGATTTTGCGAACAAGGCCGATCTCCCTAGTATCAAAAGATATCTAGCAACAAGCAGGACAAGCAAATCTACCTTTCTCTAAACATATTGCAATTCATTAATAAAAACTATAGAGGTGTTTGGACCCTACCTTAAGTCCAATGCTAGTTTGTAGCAGCCATCCTTCAACTGTCTGAAAGAGTTTCCTTTTGAGAACCTGCAATCACAAACAAGCACACATCAAATAACACCTGCATAGCTTATCATAAATCATGTTCATTATGGTGATCAAGGAATCCATAAAATAAACCATAAAACATAGCTTATTGAGAAAAATAAACTTATTTGTATTAACGTTGAAATAGAAGAACCTTACAACCTTTGATGCCTTGATGTTGTACAAGCTCTTCCTAGGGTCCGAAACAGGAATCTCCTTTACTTTGACAAGCCTCACACTCTTCCAAATGAGATCAAAGAGGCATGTAATCTCTCCTCACAAAAACTCAATTAGGAAGACTAAGTTCCAGCAGCATTTCACCTCAAAAATATTCAACTTTCAACCTCCCCAGTAACTAGCCCAATGCTTCATTTTATAGTGCAAAGGAAGGAGGTTACAGGTCCACCTATGAAGGGGTAGAGTCCTCCTTCAAAGGGATAATCTCCTCACATCAAGGGGTTAGCTCCTTAAGGTATGGGATGCATGAACCTTAAGAGAGTGAACTTGCCACCTCAAGATTCCTTCTAGAAGCTTCTAGAAATGACTCAATGTGAGTTTTTAAGAATATACTTGTGCCTTTTTAACTTTTACAGTGGTCCGCACCCATAACACAGAGACAGAGTGGTCAGGTGCACAGGGGACATGACCATTAGGTGCAAGACCACATGCAATGCTAAGAGAAAGTGCAGAACCAGATTTCTAGAGACTTTTCAGGGCTTTCTCTTATTTTCAAGGCTTGATATGAAGAACTGAGGCTTAAGACTTGAAAAGGAGGAAAGTATGAGTGGTAATGGACTCACACAGATTGTAGAATGTCAAGGTGAAAATTTTTGTGCAATAGATTGCCCCCTAAAGTGCGAAGTCTATAATAGATGAGGATAGAATTTGTCATCTAAGAAGAGTGAAGTACTTTATCATTTCAAGAATCAGCTTGTGGACACCTCTGTAGGAACCTGTAAAAACATTTAATGCAATAATATATATATATATATATATGAACATATCATCGCCGAGGTAGGCATTTCCATACTTAGATCGAAACTGACTAGAAAACTAACTAAACTACTCTGATACAGGAATGATTTTGTAATACATCACGAGTATAGACATATGTAGACATAGTATGGGCACAGCCATTTGTTTATGAATAGTCCATTGTATAATGAATAACAAAATTCCTCGCAGCCTTGATGGTAGAAACTAGATCGAGGGTCTTGATTTCTGCTTCCCAAACTAGTACGATTCTATCCATTTGAATGAATGTGTCAAAGTCAAACATGGTAGAAACCACTTGATTACCAATCAATGATGTGAACTGTTAACAAGTGTGAGAGAAACCACCAGTAATGTCAATGGCTGTCAAAGTACTTAGTACAATCCATGAAATGTGAATAAATGAGCTAATGTCGAACATGTCATAGAATCCTTTGATCGAAGGTCAATGATGCAACCTGTCATCGAAGGTGAGAAACCTACCATTAGGGCATGCAGATTCCAAGGTACTGACAATTTCTAGACCATCTTTCTAGATAATGAGCTGAAGTCGATAGAAAGTGATCCGTCGTAGGCAAGCCCACAACACGAAATCATAGATCAAGTTTTGAAGAAATATATTTGGCAAGGACTAACTCAGGGATGGTCAAAATGGATGACAGATATTCTACAAATGAATGGTTTATTTAAACTAACCTCTTGAACACATAACAACAGTGCAGATGGTTTAGTGACAATTGACCCAAAGCTAATACCCAGAAACCGGCTGAAGGCTTTCAATATGGTTTGATTAACTCTTAGGCAAAGTATTTCCCAACCTAGGTGAACAAAAAGTGTTGTGTTCAAGAGTGGTTAACTGCTTTCCTAAAACATAAAGTGTAACAAACAAGTTCATTTTTCTCTCTTTTTCCCCACCATTTCTGGCAAGTACCTCTTTATTTTTGACAAGCTTGAGGAGGATAACATTTGCTTGGTTATAAGCTCATCCTTCGGATGAATCCAACTTAGTTTAAAATTTGAACCCTAAGAAGGAGTGGTTCATTCCTGTTTAAAATTGAATAGGTCCTTTACTGTTAAATTTTAACGAGTCCAGTATAGGGAAAACTCGGTGTTTTTCAATTTTAGGGAGTCAGAAGAAAAACATAAGAAAACTCCATGGATGTCCTTTTTCATAAATTTGTGTCTCCCAAGCCCAAAAAAGTATAAAATAATACTTGAGAGAACCGCTTGACCATTACGATCAAGGAGTACTTTTCATAATTAGTGGCCCTGATCTGAAAAA
>APFE030749886.1:8444-24626 GCA_000404065.3 Pinus taeda
TAGGTTGTAGCTAGGAGATGCTCGGGAACATATAAATTCAACTTATTCTTGCAGATGGATGAATGGAAGGAATGATGCATGTTCAAGCCAGATAACCACTTCTACTATGCTTAATTCTAGACATGCGTGAACACCCCCAGACTACAAGGCTTTAGACCACCAATTACTCACAATTCAAGGATTGGGTGAATATGGAGAATACTGACCACACCAGCAGATGCACATGACCATGTGATAGATGTCTGCAACCAATAAATAAGTCTGCAAATCTATTTCCCTAATGCACAGACAGGATGATAGCTCTCTAGCACTAGGTGAAAAGAAACCTGAATAACTCATTCATTGATACATACAAGACTTTAACATAGAGATAGGATGACAACTTCTCTAATGCCAAACATCAAGAGCTCAGAAATATAACATATTAGGCATAGCTTGGAATAGAAGAAACATGGAAAGTGAGTAAATAACACAAAAGAAGCTGGTTATAGCTGAAAATGAAGATGAGATGCTGCAAATATCAAAGTAGTTACAGTCTCTAGAAGTTGAACCTTACATCAAAACATCAACCATCAACCCTGATTACATCTTGCTTGGGGGTGTATATAGAGTTTTATGACAAAAGCACTTGGCCATTCTGAGTATGGAGGGGTCATAATTGACCACAAACTGCTTTAACTACCTGATGGAGTCTCTGGTGCAATTTGCTTGCTTCAGTGGATAAATCTGATCTTATCGTGTGTTTTATTGTCCTCTCAGATGGCTGGAGTGTCGTATGGGATGAAGTTCCATGACTGTTAAATGCATTCACTTGCTCGGGCTCTGTCCTTTTCCTCCTCGGCCATACTATTGGTTAAATATGGTGGTTGAGGAGCAGCTGCAAACAGGTAATAAAACTGATCACCTTTATCCTTCGGGTGCATGAAATGATCGAGGGAAGCGTACTGCATGGCAATCAAATGGGTTGAATGATGGAGGAGGATCATCCATAGGATCTAGAAAATGGATGGTTGGGATTGATTGGCAGAGGGTATCGAGAGATATGGGAGTGGGGTGATTGCGGATCGTTGGATTTTAGGCGTACAGATCTTACGGGTGTCAGTCGGAGGATACGTGCCAGAGTTATCGAGCAGCAACGAGAGGCTAAGTGGTAAGCTGTTTTGGTCACACCGCTTTCAGACACAAGGTGGTAAAAGGAAAATGGTGTGTGATTCCATTTAGAGTGTGACGCGTGGTGGCAGGGGAAGGACAAAACTACTTTTCATCACGCGTTATCGCCCCAACCATTTGCGAGCACGGGGAGAGCGAATGTTGTTTGATTGCAGCAAAGACGATTGGATGGTGGAGATTTGATTGCACGGGTGTTATCGTCGGATGTGACAGGGGACCGTTGGATTGGGGTGACGGAGATCAACGGCTAAGATTGCGGTGGTGGGTTTGTGAAGGCACCCGATCGTGTGGGTGCGGGCTTATGGGGGTATGGGTTTAAGCGCTCAGGGCTTAAAGACAATAGATTCTATGTGATTTTTAACAAAAGCATAGGAATTGTAAATGAAGGGAGAGTTAAAGAGGTAAAGGAGAAGGTGAGGGTAACCATTATAGGCCTTCTTTGAGCATGACCATGGACCAAGCATGCCTCCAACTTTAGAAAATCAATGTTATATAGTAGAGCTACACTGGCTCCCTCTGGGGATGAGATCCTCCCTGTGAGGTCTCAAGAACTGCAGACCAATGCCTTGCCTGTCAAAACCAAATGGGAAAAATTCCCTAGTGTTCCATTGGGCATGGAGTCTAACTAAGTCTACACTAAAATTGATTAAAATAACATATTTACAAACTTAAGGCCTGCAAACCTTAAAGAACGTAAATTTTCAGAAAACGCTCGTTAACTGGGCCATCAAAAATTGTCTCCCCTTCCATACTCTACAGTATGAAAGTATTGTTCCCTTGGATCTAAGAAATGATAAATGGCCCTGACCTCTGACAAGCTTGGTGGGCTTCAATTCTATGTTAAATTCAATAAGCTTTGCAATCCATTTAGCGCTTCTTCCATCAACATCAGGCTATGTTAGGACATCTTTAATTGAAGTAGAAGGTACATACACAATTATCTTGGAATACATAATGTAAATTCTGAAGGCTTTCAAAGATTTTATAAGAGAATATGCCTATTTCTCAATGATATCATACCTCATTTCAGCATCCCTTAAGGTTTTGCTGAAAAATGCCACTAGATGCTCTGAACCTTCTTCATCTACTTGCAGTAAAATTGCTGCAAGGGTATCATCAGAGGCAAATGAAAATATATGGAACTCCTTGCTGTAATTTGGACTGCTTAAAGTAGGAGCTTCCATAATATCTTTCTTAGTGGACTCAAAGGATCTTCTTGCTGCATCAGTCCATTTGATCTCTGATCCCTTTTTCAACATGGAGGTAATATGCTTCACAAGTTCTGCAAAATTTGGGATAAACCTCCTCACAAAATTTAGTTTGCCTAGAAAGGACTAGATGTCCTTCTTTGATCTCGGGATAGACAAGGTCTGTATTGCTCTTACTCCTTCTGGGTCAATCCGGACACCTGCAGCAGAGACAACATGTCCTAATAACTTTCCTTCTTTTAAAGCAAACTGTGACTTTTTAGGATTGACTAAAATCCCAAACCTTCTACACTTCAGGAACACTTTCTTCAAATGTAGAAAATGGTCATGATCGCTGCCAGAATACATTGTTATATCATCTAGGTAGATAAGGACAAACTTATCCTTCTCTCCTACAAATGCTATATCCATAGCTCTTTGAAAGGTAGCTCCAACATTCATCAACCCAAAAGGAATCTTAGAGTACATGAAAGTGCCCCAAGGAGTGGTGAATGCAGTCTTCTCTTGGTCATCTGGATGTACAACAACCTGGTTATACCCTGAAAATCCATCCAGGAAAGACATCACTTTGGCCCCTGAGACGTTCTGCAGCAAATGATCCATCTTGGGTAGAGGATAATTGTCTTTCTTAGAGCATTTGTTTAAGTTTCTAAAATCAACACAGAGCCTGATTTCTCCAATTTTCTTCCTCACCACCACCAAATTAGCTACCCATTTTGAATATCTGAGAGGGAGTATGATTTTGGTAGCCAATAACTTCTTTATTTCTTTTTCAACTAGGGTAAGGAGCAAGGATTTATGGGCCTCAGCTTCTGATTGAAAGGTATGGTGTCTTTCTCTAAAGGGATTTTGTGCTGGATGATCTTTTTTTCATATGTCTTTAGGTCATTATATTCTGAGGCAAAGACATCAGCAAATTGCTTCATTAAATTGCAGTACTTAGAACTTTGGGCAGCAGATAGATGGGTGGATAGGTTTACATATCTTGGCTAATCTGGATTCCCTATATTATGCTTACAAACTACATATTGGTCTTCCTTTTGGGTAGCATTATAACGCACATCATTCTAGTCAAAAAACCTTTCTAAAGGGACTAGACCCTTAGGTATTTGATTGTTGGGCACTTGGACAATGCTATCTTTACCAATTTTGTTTCTAAGCTGGGATTGAGGACTTTCTTCCAAGGCTTCATTCTCTTGATCAATTTGCAATTTGGAGAATTCGTCAATGACTTGCAGAAACCTATTCACTTCCTCATCATATTCAAAAACTTTCTAGTGCTGGACATTATCAGGCAAGGATGGTCTATATTTCATTCGAACTTCATAAACAAGTCTGGGAGGCATGGGAGGGATAAAGATGCTAGCAGACATAGCAAGTCAGCAAGCTGATTTTTAACTCCAGGGATGTATGAGATATAAAAATAATCAACAGAATCTTTAAGTCTCCATACCTCATCTCTATATGCTTTCAGCTTTGGGTGCTTTGCTTGAAACGTTTGTTCACTTATTGAATGATAAGATCGGCATCTCCAAACACCTTTATGTTTCTGATTCCTCTATCTTATTCTACGTTAATACCCAATATCAGAGCCTCATACTCTGCTATATTGTTGGTGACTTCGAAAGCCAACTTAAAAGACAGATGTGTGCTTTCTTGTTTTGGAGATATCAGCACTACCCCTGCTCCTGCAGCCTCCCTAGAACATGCTCCATGAAAGAACATCTCCCAAACCTACCTTCCTTGCTCTCCCTCTACCTGATTCAGTGATTTCTTCATCTGCATTGAGGCCTTTTGAAATTCTCTTATTTGGAGAATACAAGCTCCAAAGTCAGTGTCCATAGCATAGATAGGATGATTGGAAGGGTTCTTCTCATCACTGATGATGTAGGCCATCTGTGCTTCTCTATACAATCTCTTGTTTTCTCCTCCAAAAACTGGGATAGTGGCATAAGATAAATCATTCTATAATGTCCCACCTAGTCTCTTAATCCATCCTCTAGACAGTAGCATGCCAAACTTAGGAGGGACATCTGCTACCATAATGTCCATCATCATACTCTTCATGGGCAGCTGAGTTAGGGTAATAGTTGAATCTTTGACTAATCCCAGACATTTGACCTTTCTAGAATCGAAGGAGAATAGATCATGATATGGTCTGGTGATATCAAGGCCTAACTCTTCCATGGCAGTTTTGGGCATCAAATTGTGGCTGGCCCCTATGTCTAGCAAGCAATTGTGGAGGATTTTGTCATGAATGGTCAAGGAGATATAAAATTATGGAGAATTATTATCAACAGGTTCATTCATAGGGCTAAGCACAACTACAGGCTTATCATCTTGCAAGTTGACATAGTCGGTGGGGGCTTGTATGGCTTTCAGCTCAAGAGCATCAAGAATAGGCTTTCTAAAAACTTCACTCTTTGCAAGTTCTATCAGAGGCACATATATTTTTAATTTCTGGACTTATGATTCCAAGCTAAAAGGGGAAGGGGACTTGTCAGGACCTCTTACCTCTTGAGTTGGTGCTTTTAGGGTGACTGGGTGAGTTGCTGGTCTTTATTGTCTGATTTTTTGTTGCTCTATTGGGACAACAACTTTTTGGGCAGGATTCTCGTTGACATTGTTTATCTTTGACCTCAGATCATATTTTTGCTGTTCACCAATCTGTAGAACTGCCTCTCTGTCCCACCCTTGACTAGTTTGGTCTTGCAATAATGATTCTTCATAGGCAGCCATTGTCAAAAAGGCAGCATTGCACTTATCTTCCATACAATGAATTTCATCATCTACTTCAAACTGCTCCTCCTCCATGACTACGTTTTGGAAAGGATCCTTAACCCTTTGTTCTTCATTTTCTTCTTTACCCCTCTGAATGATTTGCAATTGTTCATTTTCTCTTCTAAATGGATTTGGTTTTCTTGGAGAAAATGTGTTTGGAAGCCTTGTGTTTCTTGAGCTCTACTCAACCTTCAGCTTAGCTATTTCAGTAGCCAATGACTCTATCATCTTAGTCATCTTGTCTAATTTAGGTTCTGAAGATGAAGTAGAGGAAGAAGAAGCCTCACCTCTCTGCCTCCTTATATCGGCATGACTCTTGAGCTTTTCTGCAGCCATGATGTTGGATTCCACCTCAAGGGCTGCATCTTGCATTTTAGCTAGAGTGGCACATCTTCTTTCTCTCAGTAGCAGGCAGAAATTAGAGTCAAAATAATTGGCATAAGTGAGTTTGGGAGAGGTGAGGATTTCCTTTACTTCAGTTGGTATCTTACTATAGATACGATTGAATCTTTTATTGAAATCAGGCAATGATTCCCCATTTACCCTCTTCAAGTTACCAAACTTGTTATGGTAATATAGCAAGTCCTTCTTATCTCCCCAATGCTTCAGAAATACATCACCTAATGCTTAATGTCTGATATAGACCTAGGAGTCAATTCTCTGAACCACTTTCTAGCCTCTCCATCAAGGCTCTGAACAAACACTCTCATCCACACATCATCCTCAGTGATATCTAGGTTATCCGCATAACTATAAAAAGATTCAAGGTGTTCTTCAGCTATTACTCCCTCTGTACCAGTGAACTTGGGCATATATTTCTGATACTCTCCAGCAGGCATGGCATTCAAAGGAATAGGCAAGACCAGGGGTCCATACCTAGCAGCTATGATTCTTTCCATCTTTGTAGGTGCTTGTTGGCCTACCATGATTGAGGTAGGTGGAAGGATACTGGTAGATTGGATAGCTGAAGACAATGAGACAGATGATAGAGACAAGGGAATATGATGGACTATATGGGAGGCTTTCTTTGGACTGAGATCCAAAGGGGAACTAAATGAACAAGGAGCTTTATGAATCTCTGGGGGTATTTCTTCACTAACAATGCTAGGCTCTATATCTTCAAACTGTATATTCTTAGCTATAAGCACTTCTTGCAGAGATACATAAGGTTTTTTAGGCTTACCTGATCCTAATGCTCCTTTCAGTGATGTCTTCTTCTACTTAACAATCTTCTCAGGGTCAAGCACTGGGTCAGCTGGTGATTTCTGAGGATTTCTCCGAGTATGCCTCACAAACTGAGCCAGAACTGTGATGTGGAGTCACCACTAGGTTGGTTCTCCAGTAGAGTCGCTAGATAGATGATTACAACTAGAAATGTGTCTAGACTTTGTCTATCATCAAAGTTGGAGCTGTGTTCGTTCTCCCAAGGAAGCTGAGCTTTAATATCCTCTCCCTGGCAACGGCTCTAATTAATGTTATCACCCCAAGAAGCTCTCCTAGGTTGAAGCTCGGAGATGCTCGGGAACATATAAATTCAACTTATTGTTGTAGATGGATGAATGGAAGGAATGATGCTTGTTCAAGCCAGATAACCACTTGTACTATGCTTAACTCTAGACATGCGTGAACACCCCTTGACTACAAGGCTTTGGACCACCAATTACTCACAGTTCAAATATTGGGTGAATATGGAGAATACTGACCACACCAGCAGATGCACCTGACCATGTGATGGCTGACTGCAACCAATAAAGAAGTCTGCAAATCTATTTCCCTAATGCACAGACAGGATGACATCTCTCTGACACTAGGGGAAAAGAAACGTGAATAACTCATTCACTGATACATACAATACTTTAACACAGAGATAGGATGACAGCTTCTCTAATGCCAAACATCAAGAGCTCAGAAATATAACATATCAAGCACAACTTGGAGCAGAAGAAACATGGAAAGTGAGTAAATAACAGCAAAAGACACTTGTATTAGCTGAAAATGAAGACAAGACGCTGCAAGTATCAAAGTAGTTACAGTCTCTAGAAGTTGAACCTTACATCAAAGCATCAAGCATCAACCTTGATTACATCTTGTTTGGGGGTATATATAGAGTTTTATTACAAAGGCACTTGGCCATTCTGAGTATGGAGGAGTCATAATTGACCACCAACTGATTTAACTACCTAACGGAGTCTTTGGTGCAATTTGCTTGCTTCAGTGGATAAACCTTATCTTATCGTGTGCTTTGCTATCCTCTCAGGTGGTTGGAGTGTCGTATGGGATGAAGTTCCATGACTGTTAAATGCATTCACCTGCTCGGGCTCTATCATTTTCCTCCTTGGCCATATTTTTGGTTAAATATGGTGGTTGAGGAGCAGCTGCAAATAGGTAATAAAACTGATCACCTTCGTCCTTCGGGTGCACGGAACGATCAAGGGACGTGTACTGCATAGCAAATGGACGGCTTAGATGACGGAGGAAGATCAACTGTAGGATCTAGAAAATGGATGGTTGGGATTGCTTGGCGGAGGGTATCGGGAGATATGGGAGCGAGGCGATCATGGCTCATTGGATTTCAAGTGTACAGATCTTACGGCTGTCGGGCGGAGGAGACGAGCGGGAGTTATCGGGCGGCAACGAGAGGCTAAGCAGTAAGTTGTTTTGGTCGCACCGCTTTCGGACACAAGGCGATAAAAGGACAACGATGTGTGATTCCATTCAGAGTGTGATGCATGGCGGCAGGGGAAGGACAAAACTACTTTTCATCGTGCATTATCATCCCGACCGTTTGCAGATGCGGGAGAGCGAACGCCATCTGATTACAACGGAGAAGATCGGACAATGGAGATTTGATTGCGCGGGTGTTATCATCAGATGTGATGGGGGACCATTGGATCGGGGTGATGGAGATCAACGGCTAAGATTGTGGCAGTGGGTTTGTGAAGGCACGCGGTCGTGTGGGCACGAGCTCATGGGGATATGGGTTTAAGCACTCAGGGCTTAAAGACAATAGATTCTATGTGATTTTTAACAAAATCATAGGAAATGTAAATGAAGGGAGAGTGAAAGAGGTAAAGGAGAAGGTGAGGGTAACCATTATAGGCCTTCTTTGAGCATGACCATGGACCAAGCATGCCTCCAACTTTAGAAAATCAATGTTATATAGCAGAGCTAACAGGTCACTTCTTACATTATCAACCAAACAGTCAATTCGAAAACCAAACCTTGAACTTTCCAATCTAGCCTAAAATTCTAAAAGAAAACAAAGCTAAATATAAAAGAGATATCCTTCTTAGAGTTTAGGAGGGGTAGCTTCTGACTTGAAAGTGGTTTTGTGGTTACCTTTGCATTTCTTTCACACTCTTAAGAAATACATAGTGCTAACAAGTGCGTAAAATAATTTGTTGCAGGGTTTTATAGTGAGTTACTCCGCAACTCCTGGTGAAGTGTAAATCTTAGTAAGAACTCTTGTTTTACTTGGAGAAGGGGCCACAACTTCCATATGAATGTTTTTCAATGTATTCGAAAAATATAATCCAAATTATATTTCTTGAAATATTTGTTGGGTGTGGAGCCTGATTATTTGTTGTATTCAAAGGTATCACTGCATTGGACCCCGGTTCATAATGGGGCAATAACACCACCTGTAAAATATTCGTTGCCTTGTAAAATGTTGTAATTTCATAGTCAATCTAGGTCGTTCATTAGGAGGAGATCTGACGGTAGAAGTTATGTTTAAATTAGGTTTTTTTGCCCTAGAAGGAAACCCCTCACTATAGATGAGGGAATTGTATTTCGTCTATGTAGATCTGTATTCTAAGTGAGGAAGAGAGAGGAGATTGAGAGCAAAGATGGAATTACAGTGGATCTGTTGTAGGTTGTATCTCTTCACTTTCTTGGATAATGTAAAAGGAAGGACTGGTTGTTTCTCCGTGGACGTAGCCCAAACTGGGTGAACCACGTATATCTATGTCTATCTTGTTTTATGCGTTTTCTGTGTTTATATTTCTGCAATATTTTATGTGTTCCATTGCTCTGTAATATATAATTTTCTAACAACTGGTATCAGAGCTGAAGGTCTATTTGGCTGATAAACTCGCAAGAGAGAAGGGTTCTTGGTCCGAGTGGGAGCAATGGCAGAAGATGGTAGGTTTAGGGTTGAAAAATTTAATGACCAAAACTACCAACTATGGAAGATGCAGATGGAAGATTATCTATATCAGAGAGATCTGTACCAACCATTGAGCGGAAAGTCAAAGAAGGATGTTAATAATTACCTATTGGTGTATAAGTAATGTGACTTCAATACCATTAACAGAGCTCTGCTTCCAACAGGTGTCTATAACCTTTGCAGAGTTGTCTGCTTCACCCATGGAACCATGATCCTTTGTGTATGCTTAGGAAATGTTGTGCGATGTCAAGATGTAGGCCATTATGCTGGCTTGATGACCAGTTAGCCATAATGCCATTCACGAGGAAGGAGCGAAAGGTGGGCAGGCCGGCTCATGATGAGACCTCCTGTTCCAAGCGTTCTTTATTTGATATACCTTTTGGACCATATCCCTGGTGTGGTGGCCATAGTGGGAATGCCACTTCACTTTCTTCCTCATGATCATGGTACGTTGGCTCTTGATGAGACCCCCTATCCTGCATTTGACAACTTATATAAACAAGTCATTAAAACATCATTTTTCACTTTTTTCTTTTCCTTTTTCATCAAGTACTTTCCCATTTATACACAAAGGGTGGTTCAACACTCCTTAAGAGTATGAATGGTGGAAGAAGTCTTAACATTTCAATAGGAACATGTAAACCCTTTGCTCTTATTCCTGAATAATAATCGAAGAGAATTGTGGAAATTTAAAAGGAACCAACGTGATAAAGGTAACCAATCAGAGCAGAATTAGTGGAACAATGAGAGAAAAAGATAATGGGTAAGTGTGTCCTTCCCTTTTTCCTCTTATCAATTCAGAGCAATTTCTTATAAAAATAGCGATTTTATAATTCACTGATTTCAGTATGTTGTCATTTTGTATCCATTGCATAAGTGCATAGCTATGTTCCAAAAGACTTGAAAGAATAGGAATAGTAGGCATCCTTAATTTAGAACAGCAAGGGGATCAAGCATAAGGAATATGAGAGTGTTGTTATTTCAAAAAGGAAGAGAAAAAGAATACAAGTGGTGTTCCTTTTGAAAAAGGAACAACAAAAATCAAAAAATGATGTTCCTTTGGAAAAGGAACAGCAGAAGACACACATGTCGTTCCTTTGGAAAAGGAATAGCAAAAATAAAAAATGTTGCTCCTTTGGAAAAGAACATCAGAAAACACAAATGTCGTTCCTTTGGAAAAGGAACAACAAAAATCCAAAAATGTTGCTCCTTTGGAAAAGGAACAGCAGAAAACACAAATGTCGTTCCTTTGGAAAAGGAACAACAAAAAAGGTGTTGTTCCTTTGGAAAAGGAACAATAGAAATCAAAAGTGTTGTTCCTTTGGAAAAGGAACAGCAAAAATCAAAAGTGTTGCTCCTCTGGAAAAGGAACAACAAAAATCAAAAGTGTTGTTCCTTTGGAAAAGGAACAACAGAAAACGGAAATGTTGTTCCTTTGGAAAAGGAACAACAAAAATCAAAAGTGTTGTTCCTTTGGAAAAGGAACAACATAAATCAAAAGTGTTGTTCCTTTGAAAAACGAACAACAGAAATCAAAAGTGTTGTTCCTTTGGAAACGGAACAACAGAAATCAAAAGTGTTGTTCCTTTGGAAAAGGAACAACAAGAAAATAAAAAATGTCGTTCCTTTGGAAAAGGAACAACAAGCAACCAAAACGTCGTTCCTTTGGAAAAGGGACAACAAGAACAAAAAGTGTCGTTCCTTTGGAAAAGGAACAACAAAAGCACAAGGTAAACAAAAAACAAAAAAAACAGCAAAGTTAAAGAAAAATGAATGGCTGATCCAAAAGGTGTTGTTCCTTTGAAAAAGGAACAGCAAAACGAAAATGTTGTCCCTTTGAGAAAAGGAACAACAGAAAATAATAAAATTGCTGTTGCTCCGAAAAGGAACAACAAAGTGTTGATACAAAAATATGTACAAAGAAATTATGTACGAAGTGTAAAAAGAGATAAATCATTTAATGAATCAAAGGTGAGGAAGACTTCTCTCCCTCCCCCAAAATTTCCATATTATAGTCTTTGCGTAGTTGCTGGCAGAAGGACTCCTGAGTGAGTGGTTTTCGATAAAGTCGAACTCAGTGGCCATTTGCCTTGAAGGAATATCCAGAACCCTCAATAGTGATTAGACTAAGAGTACCATTGTCATGGGAATTTTTGCAACCATACATTCAATTTCACTCTTTTGGCCGTAGGGATATCTGTACAGCCTGATGTTTCGAGGAAAACTTCCTGGAATCAAATGAATAGCATGATCGTGATCACAAATAGGTGGGATACCTTTGGGAGTCTCAAATACCTTGGAATGATTTTCCAAGACATTTTGGAGATATGGAGAAATAGATGATTTCAATGTGGGAACCTCTAGCGAACATAATTGTGTAAGTGCACCTCATTGTTCCTTCTTTAGAAGCTTTGTCGTACTGTTAGAGCAGATTATCTTTCCTGGTTTCCCTACAATACCCCTTAATTCGACTTCCTTTCCTTCCACACAATTTTCCTGAAAATCTCTTGAAAATTAAAAGCTATTGTACCCAAGGATTGTAGCCATTAGACTCTTAGTACAACATGAGCACCACCCATTGGAATGGAAAGCATTGTGTTATTCAATACATATTCTCCCATGGATAGCTTGATATTATGGCACTTTCTAGAGCAATTTATGGTTCCTCCACTTGCAACCATCACTTGACACTCTGGTGCTAGATATAAGAAGCAATTCAATTACTTTGCTATCTTACAATGAATAAAATTATGGGTACTTCCCGAATAAATCAACACTATTACCTCTTTCTTCTTGATATGTCCTTCTATCTTGATAGTTTGAGGAGTGGTAATTCCAGCCAATGCATTACAAGATATGGCCGGATTCCTTTCTTCTTTATCTAGGGTTTGTTCCTGGAGTATATCCTCTTCTTTTGACATTTCTTGTTCATTTTCTTCCTCCTCTTCATAGTCTATGTAGAATAATTTCTTCTCATCACACTTATGACCTTTAGTGTATTTGCTATCACAACTGTAACAAAGCCCTTTTGCTATTTTTTCTTCCAATTGTTCTGTTGTCAACCTTGTAGGTTGTGGAAGGCTAGGGGAAACAACACTTCCATCTTTATAGTTGTGAGTGGTAGGCTTCCTGGTTGCCATAATTTTGCTTTCAATTTTTCTTACTAACCTGAATGCCTTCTCCAATGAATCAGGTTCCCAAAGGCAAAAATCATGTTGAATATTATCCTTTAAAGTCCCTATGAACACATCAATCCTATGCTCCTCTAGAATATCTTTTACCCTTATGTTCAATTTTTGGAAGTCCTCAATGTGCTCCATCATTGAACCCTTTTGTTTGATATTTATCAATTGTCTAAAAAAGGTGTTGCTTTTTGTATCCTGATAATGTGCTATCATTCCTTTCGTAAAAATTGCCCAAGTGACAATTTGTTTACGAGAGCAAAGCCATCGATACCATACAAACTGATTTGGTTCCAAATATAAATTTTCAATACATACCTCTTTTTCGTTTTGCACATTAAGGAGATCGAAAAATTGCTCCATGTGTAGTATCCATGTTCTGGGATCCTTGCCATCAAACTTTCTCATATCGATTTTTGGAACATGGTGGGTCTTCAATCCAACATTAGAGTCTATGAAATCATGATTAACATTTCTTTTGTTCTCATCATGAGTTTCCTTTACTGCTCTTTCACCATTAGTGACCATTTCTTGTAGCAACTTATTCAAATTTATCTTCAATTCTTCCATCTTGTCATCCACGCCATTCATCTTAGCTTTCGTGCCATCCATCTTAGCTTCCACACCATCCATCTTAACTTGCATACCATTCATATTATCTTTCACACCATCCATCTTAACTTGCATGCCATTCATATTAGCTTCCACACCATTCATCTTGGCTTCATTTACCTTTAGTGAGAGTGAAATTTGTTGTACTTGGTCTTGTAATTTTGATATATCATATTGCATTTCTTCCTCTTCTTCACGAGTCATGCTAGAGATTTTAGATTTCTTACTAAGTGTTTCAATTTTCTTTTTTCGGGGAATTAATTAATTCTAATAATTCTTCATTATTTCCTGTGAATTCCTTCAAACTATTTTTTGAAACTAATCTTATGCAAAATTAAAAAAAAAACTACACACCTTTTTTTCACTTTGTAAGAGCTCGATATTGAATCTGTTATATATCTGTAACTACAGATCTCGAATATCTAAAATCTCATCTTGCGGTAGCCCTTTGAGTCCTATTTCTAACCTCAAAAGTCTGATAAAAATTGGATTCTGCAAGGAAGAGTTATGCCAAATCTCCCACGATGACCTAATTATAGACTAGTTCAGTAGAGCGAACTTGTAAGATGTGCCACGTGTCACCATTTCGACTTAGTACCTAAAAATGAAACACAGAAAAGTACAGGTCATCCTCTTTCTGAAACTTCTTATGAAATTTCAATCTGATGCTCAAAACAAACGTTATGACGATTTTCCCCAGGTCACCTGTTTGGAATGTAATTCGGGAGTCTGCAAAAACCTAACTTCCTTAGATCATATCTCCAAAATATAGAGAGAAAAGCTCTAAAATTCAGACCCAAAGTTCAAAATGATTTTGTCTCAAATGGTTTTTTTTGTAGCTTCTGAAATGTCGTAGAAACAACGTTATAGTGAAAATTCCACGATGACCTGTTTGGAGCAGCGAAACCCTAGAATCCAAGCTCTGATACCAAATTTTAGGAAACCAGCTCACAAAAAGATAGAAAAGATAGATCAATGCCTTATAATTCAGCCTCTTTGAGGGGGAAACCTCCTTTACATTACAAAAATGAACAAATCTTGGATGATACAAGTGACTAAACCTCCTTTCTATATATAGGAGTCTAAGGGGTCACAATATAATCAAGCTGACATAACAGTAATAACATAAGGGCACAAAAATAACAATAGTGGGTTTCTATGGGGTATACTAATAACAATATGGGGACAATAGGGGCACAATAATAACAATAAGGGATACAATGAAAATAGTAATGGGGGAGCCACTAGTATTATATGAGCCTAACACAAACCAACAGATCAAATGTGGCCCACCCAGATCAACAACAACCACACCATTTTCCCCCCCGGAACCCCTTCCGAACAATATTTGACAGGGGGGGTATGGGGAAGTGGCCTTCATAAAGCCAATTCCCTCTACATGTCACCCTATTATGCACTACACTCCCCCCCCCCATTTCGAAACTACTTCCCTCGGCTACCCCACTCTGAGTTGCCCTAAAACCCACTTTCCCTTCTGTAGACCACCCGTTGGTCTTATACGCAATGTTCCACCATATCACGTCCCCATCTTATCCACTCCCCCATTACCATGTACCTCCTGCTTACCCTTTCATCCCCGTCCCTTCCTCTTGTTGTTGGCATTATGATTCAGGTTTGGCGTTACGTTTCAGGTGTTGTACTTGATGGCAACTCACTCAAGTGGAAAAATTCTATTCAAGTCCTCAAAATGATGGAAAGCAAGGGGTTCACAGGTGCACCGTTTAAAAGGTGTGGACCCGCAGGTACGCCGACCCAGAAGTGCGGTCATACCCGCAGATTCTCCTTTCAGAAGGTGCAATCCCCGAGTTCACTCACTCCAATGCAGAGAAGCGCACTCACGTGGGGTTTCTTATGTTTGGCCCTTGGTAGTTAGCCCGTCGTTCATGATCCTATGGTTTTGGTCCGTGGTATAAGATCTAAATTATTAAAACCAGGTTTTGGATCCCTTGTATTGTTTTTCTATGGTTTTTATCCATGGTTTGAATAAGGGCTTGCCTATAAAAAGGAAACGAGATCTCTTGGCTACACACTCATGAAAATTGAATATCTTAAGATCTGAAATTTTAGGTAATCAGTTCTAAAGACTAGATCTATATCAAGGTGAAATTGAAGGTGAATCTATTGATAGGTTGTGATCTCTCGGACGCATGATCAGATCTGTGGATCTGACTGTTTGTGGCACATTGGAGGACTATTAATTTGGCTCCTTCAGAGGGCCGCAGGTGATCCACAGTGCAGGTGCAGAGGTACGCAGTGCAGCAGAAGGCGTAGGTGTGGAGGTACGTAGCGCAGCAGAAGGCGCAGGTGTGGAGGTACACAGAGCAGAAAAAGGCACAGTACGAAGGTATGCAGAGGAACAAGAGGATCAGGTGCAGATCTGCGTGGAGGTACGCAGATCAGCAGAAGGATCAGTTGCGGATCTGCGCAGTTTAGACACAGAAGGACTTCGGATATTTGCAGTTTTCTATTAGTGAAGTTGCGGACTTTTCTTGAAATACTTATTGGCTGCCTTTTATCTATTGTTGAAGAGTTATGGGTTTAGATTACTGGTATTGTTGTTCTAGTTACTCCATTCTGAAAAGTTATTGGTTGATTCCTTGGTTGATTATAAAAGGATATTGGGTGATTCATATGTATTTGTTGATTATTTGATGTTCATGGATCCAGTCTAAAAATTCATGAAACGTGGTCCTTAAAGAAGTAGAAGAGCTAAGGGGGTTGTAGCTCCCTTCCAGGAGAGACTGGAAAATGAGAGAGGGTTGTAGCTCTCTACAGGTTGCAGCCTGCGTCCTAGTAAAGAACTGCACCAGTCCAAAATCATTGTAAAAGAAGTTTCTAATTGAAAGAAGATAGAGACATATTGCAACAGGTGGTTTTCACCAACATTGGGTTTCCACCTTATATCTGGTGTTCCTTGGTGTGATATATGTTTTTCTTGTTCTTTCTCATTATTATATGGTATTGACATACAAAATAATGATCGATATCTGAAGAATAAATTAAAATATAAATCTGGAAGATATATTGAAAAGAATTTGAT
>APFE030749891.1:0-14938 GCA_000404065.3 Pinus taeda
CCACTTACAATTATTAATATGGGCTTTATTGACTCTTGACTATGACGTGATCCCATTACATAAATAAGGGGGTTAGGGTGGGACCCTAACAGGTGCAAAGCCTGGGAAGGAAGTCTATGCAAAATCAAGCCACATACAGAAGGATCATAACGGGCTTAACCTCCATACAGGAAACAGAACTCATAATATTAATATTAATAGAGACTTAGAAGCAAATTGAAGGAATAATAGAATCACCGCATCTATTAGATTGCAGTAGTCTAATAAGGTGACTTTTTGGCCCTTTTCCAGGCAGATTTTACCTGAAATCCAGACAGAAACTGAGAAAATTGTAACTTTAAGTTGTTAAGTCTACACATTTTGACTACCACAAGAGTTTTCCAGAATGCCAAATCCATTTCCACATTCAAAAATGCAATTTAAATGATGAAACATTGTGATCTCACCAAGAATCATGTCACCAGATTCCAGTGAAAAAAGCCAAAAAGTTGCCTCATTAGACTACACCTATTAGATTTGTTGTGTGTCTGAAATACAGAAGGAGGCCCACTATTTATAGCGAACTGGGAGGAATCCAGAATTTAAAAGGGTAGTTAGCAAGTATACCAACTAAGCATTTAATGATTTACCTAAGTTGACTTACAACCATAGTTTTAAAACTCGGAACCAGTGACTGGAACAGTCCACCAAATAAACCGGTTTTCAAACCAAGACTGGTTAGATTTCAATGAACCGTTTTTAAAAAACAAATGAAATAATTAATTTTTAATGAAAAAAAACTATTTTTAAAATTTAAAGCCATGATTTCAAACCAATAGACACAAAATATGCAAAGTTTGCTCATATATATACCATGTAAAGGCGAATATATCAAAATGGCACCTAGTGCAATACATATCAGCAACAAAATGTTGATTTGGAGTAGCATCGGATGTGCTCTAGGCCTCAAATTTTGCAAGGAGGCTTGGGCACATGTATTCCAAAGAACCCAACAACCGTTTTGGGAAATTCCACCGAGAGACGATTTTATTAAAATAATTGATATTTTTAATGGAGTTCCTAAATCTAAACTTAGGAAAATTAAAATATTAATGGGTATTAATCTAATTGTAGGTGTAACTTCTAGAAAAAGACGGAGATCAAGTCAAATTGATCTGAGCCTTTAGGAGTTAATCTAGGCCATTGGTTGTCCAACAGGAAGATATAAGAAGGGGTTTGAGGGTCATTTGGAAATCACACCAAGAGGGATCAAGAAATCGATTTTCTGAAGTGAGAAGTTCTCAAGTGGAAAATTCGATTGAGAAGATTTCTTGCAGTTGAGGGACAGGGATAGTTGGGTTGGAGGATCTTCTCCGAAACCCTGAATACTCAGCAAAGAGGCAGAGAAGCACCAGTGAAGGCAGCGCAAACCCAGGAAGGACTGACGATGGGTCAGGAGGGCCCACACAATGCTTGATGCAGAGCCAAAAGGGCCAGTGCAAAGGCAAAGTTGCCTTCCAACAGAAGTCCGAAATTGCCAAGGAGCTGCCAGATTAGCCGGGAGGGTTGACGTCAGAGCTCCACGAGGCAAGGAAACCCAACGCAAAGTTGACAAAGCCTCAGAGAGCTCCATGCAGGCCCACGCAGTTACTGCGAAGGGGTAGTGTAGTTGTAGCCGGGGATAGTCAATTCAGTGGCCGAATCAGAGGGATTTGTCAGGTGAAGTGAGGTAATCTCACTAAGTTTTCCGCCAGTGTCCTATTCTCTGTAACTGGATTGCCGAAAGGGCATCCAAAGTTGTATTCAGAACTACTACTTAATAATAATAAACCCTAAAAGCTACTGCACTAGTTTTCCTGCATTGGGTTTTTCCGAGGACTTTTGTCCAAATATAACGGTGTCTATTGTGTTGTATTTTCTTTTTTGCTCAGTATCTTGTTTCCGCTTATAAAATTAAGTGAAGGTTGCGGTAGTATTTACTTCAATATTTGTCATAGCACACAATAAATAACTTGTATGGATTAACAAGTAGGAGAAGTAACATCAGTTTGCTGTAGTAGGGGTTCCTCTTGTGGAATTTTTACATGGTATCAACGCTGCAGGTGAAGCAAGAAGAGCAGAGCCAGTAGATCCAGCGCTGAGCAGAAGCGGGAGTTCGAAAAAGCTTCAGGAGGCAGCAGTTCAAAACCCCCAAAAGGGTTGACACAGTTCCAAGCCAAGAGGGCAAATTTTCGAGGTAGTCTCTCTCCAAGTGGGTCGACAGAGAGAAGGACTTCCACTTCGAATTTTTGCAAGGGCAGAGGGCGCAGTGCTAAAGCCTCAGCATGAGAGAGATGGTGTGACGCAAATTTTCAGCGGGCAGATTACTGGGCTGGAAGACGTCAGAAGAGAGAAGAGAAGCACAGTGAGGGAATTTTTCCTCAAGCAGATTTCCCACCAAAAAGTCTGTTTTCTCATTGGCTGAGCAGCAGCAGTGAGAAGCAAAGGGATTTTCGACATTTTTGGCAGATATGGCAACCAGTGGCTTGAGGGATCAGGACAGGTTGGACGAAGCATCCAACTACGTCATCTGGAAGGGTAGAATGTCTTTCCTTCTAGATGAGCATGCCCTTAAGATGTACTTTCACAGTGTGGTGGTTGAACCTGCAGATGCATATCCACTGAAAAAATACAATCCTGAGATGACAAAGGCCAAGAGGATGATCCTAGATGGAGTCAAGGATCATGTAGTGTGTCACGTTGCTAGCAGAGCAACTGCTAAGGAGATGTGGGATGCCTTGGCCACGTTATATCAGGGATCTTCCGAGTAGCAGAAGATGTACTTGGAACAGAAGTTGAGATCTGCTCAGATGTAGAAGGGAGAGCGTGTGGATCCATTCCTCACAAAGCTGAAAGAAACTCGTGATGAGTTGTCTATTGCGGGGAATACACCTCAGGATTCAGAGTTGGTTAGACTGGCCCTCAATTCTGTCTCAGATGAGTGGCAAGTCTTTGTCCAGAGTATCCTCGGCAGAGCTGCATTGCCAAATTGGGATGAGATGTGGGCAGCTCTAAAACAAGAGGAGCTGAGGAGAGACTTAGTCAAGGTCAAACTTGACGGAAGCAACAGCAACAGTGGGTCGAAGCCCAAGGAGGAGGAGGATAATGTAGCCCTTGCGTCGAAAGGGCATCAGGAGCAAGCGAGATGAAAGAAGGACGTCTCCAAGGTGAAGTGTTTCAAATGTGGCGTGATGGGCCACTATGCATCCCAGTGTCCTTTGAAGAAAAAGGAAAAGGATGATAAGCACGATCCTAAGGTTGCAGCCACAAAGATTGAACAAGAGGAGTTCGCCATGATATTCAAGATACCTCTAGGAGGGAGGTGGGTTGATTTGGAGTTGTAGTTCGAAAGAGCTACAGATGGGCAGGATCCTTGAGGAGTCCACCTCTTGGATCAATACCTTGTTACGGGAGCCCAGTTTTGCAGTAGCAAGATGGACTAGTGTCGGATGATGCCGAAGAGTGTTGGGGAGACAGTTGCAGTGGCTAGGAGCACCATGGTTTGAGCAAAGTTGGTAGCAGTGCAGATGGCACAGAGCAGAGGTCAGCAGTACCGCAGTAGATTCAGAGGGTCAACGCAAAGACTAGCAAGAGTCAGTTCTAGCATTCGTGTGGTATCATACTGAACACAATTAGTTTAGTAATTTTGGATGCTTTTCAGTTCCTTCTCTCAGCAACTGAGTTGCAATATGGATGCAATGTTAGCAGTGGCAATGCTAGCAACATAGCAGATGTAGCATTTGAGAGGAAGCTATAGTACAGATGTAGCATTGGCAAGGGCAGTGGCAATCTCAAAGGCAGCAGTATAGTTGCAGCAGCAGCGCAGTAGTTGGTGGACAGCATGTCAAACATCGGCAGCGCAAAGGACGATGCTTCAGAATCAGAGCAGTATGCAGCAGCAGTATATTGCTAGAGCACATTCCTCGCTAAGAGGGAGTGTTGATTTGGGGTAGCACCGGATGTGCTCTAGGCCTCAAATTTTGCAGGGAGGCTTGGGCACATGTATTCCAAAGAACCCAGAAACCGTTTTCGGAAATTCCTTTCAAAGACGATTTTATTAAAATATTTAATATTTTTAATGGAGTTCCTAAGTCTAAACTTAGGAAAATTAAAATATTAATGGGTATTAATCTAATTGTGGGTGTAACTTCTAGAAAAAGATGGAGATCAAGTCAAATAAATCTGAGTCTTTGATTAGGAGTTAATCTAGGCCATTGGTTGTCCAACAAGAAGATATTTCTAAGGGCTTGAGGGTCATTTGGAAATCACACCAAGAGAGATCAAGAAATCGATTTTCTGAAGTGAGAAGTTCTCAAGAGGAAAATTCGTTTGAGAGACTTCTTGCAGTTGAGGAGCAAGGATAGTTGGGTTGGAGGATCTTCTCTGAAACCCTGAATACTCAGCAAAGAGGTAGAGAAGCACCAGTGGAGGCAACGCAGACCCAAGAAGGACCGACGCTAGGTCAAGAGGGCCCACGCAATGCTTAACACAAAGCCAAAAGGACCAGTGCAGAGGCAAAGCTGCCATCCAGCAGAAGTCCAAAATTTCCAGGGAGTTGTCAGATCAGCCAGGAGGGTTGACGTCAAAGCTCCAGGAGACAAGGAGACCAAGTGCAGCGCTGACACAAACCCTCAGAGAGCTCCACGCAGGCCCACGCAATTACTACGAAGGGGCAGTGCAGTTGTCGCTGGGGATAGTTTTTTCAGTTGCCGGATCAAAGGGATTTGCCGAGTGAAGTGAGGTAATCTCACTAAGTTTTCTACCAGTGTCCTTTTCTCTGTAACTGGATTATCGGAAGGGCATCCAGAGTTGTATTCAGAACTACTGCTTAATAATAATAAACCATCAGAGTTGTTGCATAGGTTTTCCCACATTGGTTTTTTCTGAGGACTTTTGTCTAATAATAATAATGTATATTGTGTTGTATTTTCTTTCTTGCTTAGTGTCTTGTTTCCGCTAATTTAATTAAGTGAAGGCTGCAGTAGTATTTACTTCAATATTTGTCATAGCACATAGTGAATAACTTGTATGGATTAACAAGTAGGAGAAGTAACATCAGTTTGCTGCAGTAGGGGTTCCTCTTGTGGAATTTTCACACAAAATATATAATCAATGAGGCTCCATATGGCCTCTAGAGTTCAAAAACAAATCCTACAAGCTGTGTTAGAAAATCAAAAAGGCAAAAAGATTTTCTTTATGTTGATAATTACTTGTGATAATCTTATGTTTTCTTATGTTCTTCTTTTATCTTTAGTTCATCAAGCAATTACCAAAACAATGACACAAAGATCACAGACACTAGATGTAGGCGGGCAGCCAGGGCAAAACCCCTATCTAGGGGAAAACTCAGTCAACAACTCTTCCTTAATAGTTTCACAAGATAATCCAAGACTCTTGACCTAGACACAAACTTCCTCCACACCAAGTCAGTCCTTTCTTCCCTCTGTGGATGATGACCCTTTCAGCAACAACTTTGACCTAGCAGCAACAGAGCTTCGACCCAGCAGTAGCCCAACAAAATCTTTGACCCAACAGTTAACCTAGCAAAATCTTCAACCCAGTAGTTAGCCTAGCAAAATCTTCGACCCAACAGTTAGCTCAACAGAAACTTTGACCCAGCAAAGACTTCGATCTTCCAGAAGTAACCCAGCAAATTCACATGTGTGAGAGAGATGTTCCAGAAATTTGACCTTCCAGCGATTCTTCTCCTTCTTCTGCAACTTCGCACTTTTTCTGCTCCTCTTAGATATCGAACTTGTGAGTGAGAATGTCTCCAAATGAATTCAAACTACTTGTATATATACCCTTTTGGTGAGGTCAAATTACCCTGTTTGAGGCCAACTTGATCTCCTTGAGGCCAACTTGATGTGGAGGTGAAAAATAGCTTATTTGACTCAATAATAAAAAATTTTACATGATTCAAAAGCCCAAGAATAGTCTCTTTAAATGGACAATGACTCTAATGACTCAAGACAAAACCTAGAAGTCTTCAATGGGGATTTTGACCTAAAACATGATGCCCCAAGCATGAAACCCATGCTTTAATAAGTCATATTAATAATAATAATAAATTATTTTTCTTTCTTTGATAAATACATTTCATTATGAGTATGAAGGCCGAACCTAGTTACATTCTTCAACACTCCCTCTTAACTAGGGAGGTATTCATACATACATATATAAGTACACGGAAGATCTCAAAACACATGAACCATGAAGAGTTTAGGCACTTACAGTGCCACGAACTAGATTCCTAACCAGGGCAATCTATCCGGGGTGGGACTAAGATGGACTAAAGCTTTCAACCTCTCTAGGTAGCATTAGGCTTACTTGCTAACCATCAACCAAGGGAACTAGGTGCATAATGCAAGGTCAAAGCTCTATGACCAACACCACCCTCCCTACTACTTCGGGAACTAGACATCAATACAAATGTTGGGCAGATGTCCTCTCAGGGATTTTACACACACAATGCCACAACACATCAAATCTCTCTAACCTCAAGCATGATTTTCAACAACTTAGAGAGATTTACCTGAACAGGCACAACCCCAATCAATGATAACCTTTCAAATACTCATGAGTAAACACAAACCTTCAGGGTCTTCAAACATCTTGATGCTGCCTTACAATTCATCACAGTAGGACTACGTGGCTTCCCAAAAGAATCATGGCAAAGGTTTCCTCAATCATTCAACTTCCTTTCCTACCTTCACATGCAGAAATCAAATACTGCTTTCCTTCTTTCAGCAGCACCTCAATATTCATTCTCCAATTTTCTTCTTCCAGGTATGCATCATGACTATAATATGCCCTCCCTCTCAACTCGGGAGATATACTCTTTTCTTTATCCAGGCTCCCTCTTAACTTAGGGAGATCAACTTCTTTTCTATGACATTGGAGAATCTTTCATGGCTTCCATCCTTCTTGATCATCATCATTCATATGACTTCCTTCATCATGCTTATCAAATCAACTTTACTTACGAACATCTTCATCATCTTGAAGATTATGTACATGCACAACTTAGACAGCAAGTAAACCAAATACATACATATAGAAGCATGAAGTTAACTATATCAAAATCATATAATAATGGAAGCATTAGACTTTAGACAACAAATACCTAAACTTAGATAGGTTCACAAACAATAAGAGACACATACTTTTATACTTCAACTTCTTTTGCTCGCGTTAGGTTATAACCCCTAGATCACATCAGTAACTTAATTAGTCTCATTATATCTAGGGTCTCAATATTTCTTCTAGAGATATGGCATACTCTACTATAATACATTGAAAACCCTAGAAGCAATTCAAACAAGAACACTTACAATGCATCTAACAACTCTAGATTTCATATGTTAGACTTCTACTAGGATTTAATGCAAACCCTAGATTCCATTTTTGAGATACAAAACCTTAGATGTCAACAATCAAAATCAATCACAACACAATATAAGGTTTCAACTAAATTACCAACTTCTACTAAGGCTTAATTGTTGAGAATGCAACAAGATGATGGAGCTTAGTGAAAAGAGTCGCCTTCACTAAGTGGGCCCGCAGGCTATTTTTGGCGCAAGTCTATTTTTAGACTATGTCTATTTTTTAGACATATGGATCATGTCTATGGATTGCAGGTTGTTGTTTATGGATGATTGATCAAGTTGGAAAAAATAGATGGACTTCTATATTTAGACCACAGCGGAGTGACACCACAGAGGAGTGACTGCTCAGTCTAAATATAGAACAGTCAAATATTATTAGCTCATAATGATATTTAGACTATAAACTTTGTCTTATTCTCTTGGAGCACTTCAGGATGAGCTACGGATGTGGTACATGCAGATCCCAGAAGGAAATACGTGGTTACCTATGGGATGACTAATACTTGCATGCAGGACTTCAGTTAGAACTCAAGTGAGTTGAGTTTAGTGGACTGGAGGTGCAGTTGATGGAGTTGTGTTCAGTTTAGCTTTGTTAAACTGGTTGTATTTAGTCTAACTGGCAAATAGACTAGAGATGAATTGGGTGAATTAGTTATTAATTAATTCACAAGTTATTAACTCATAATACAACTAATGAATACATCAGTTAACTCAGTTGCATGTCAGTGCATGTTCAGTTCAGCGGGGACAGGTGTTAGAGAATCAGACTGCTATCAGTTGTGACTATAGTTGTGCATCAGATCTTGCACAATCAAGGGATTGACTATGCCAATGAGTTTGCCCACGTATTTGCCCACATTGTAGCTTGTGCTCACGTGATTTTTCCAAGTAAATACGTGGTTGCCTTGGAATTATCATCAGTTCTTGAGCAGGTATTGAGCAGCGGAGGCAGGCAAGCAGCGAAGGAGATTTGAGCCAGTGATTGATTCAGATCTGAGCTGTATTGTGTGTAACAGAGGTGGAGATACTTGTGAGAAGTATTATGCTGTGTAATGTTACATGACTCAATCATTAATATACAGATAGTTGGGGTTTTTAGCGAGATGCTTTCCACGGGATACATACTGTGTTAATGTGTGAATGCTCTTGATGTTTTATTGTTATTGATGCTGCTATAATTGATGATCAACGTAGAGGAGCTTATGTATTGTGTATGTTTTCCGCAATAGTACATGATCAGGATAATCTCTGTTGAATATGTGTTAAATTATTCAAAATTTCTACATTAATTACAAACCCTAGAACTTATCAACAATTAGGTTAGCACATATACATATCTAGGATAATCATGCACAAGCATATCATAACATATATAGGACATAAATATCAATACATTTAAAGTCAGACATATAACGATCTTTATTAGACTAGGGTTTTGATCAAACAGACTAACGTAGACCTAGGGTTTCATTCCTAGGAGCTTACTCTCGATGTATAAGGGTTTCGCTGATAAACCCTAATTTACCAAAACCTCAAGGTCTAGGAGCACATTACCATCCAACCCTAAAGGAATAGGGCTTCCATAACAATACTATGACTCCAAATATGACATTACTATCAAAACCCTAAACATCAAACGAATAGTATTTTCTAGATTTCATCAGTGACCCTAAGTAGACTAGGGTTTTTCACATTTGATATACCCTTAGGTTAGGTTTTTATAGGGAACCTATCAGGGTTCCACAAACATAATGATTTTAATGAGGGTAGATTCAATCTAACGATTGATCTCCCAAACAAGAATCTCTATGATTCAAAGGTCCTAGACATAACACTTGTTAGCAATGTAACGCAGATTTCTTACAATGAATGAATATACCTTTATCATGAAGAGAAACAAAACTTATAGTCTAAGATATACCATTGAGTTTAGACAAACCTTATAGGACATCAATTTCAATAGAACTTCTACGCTTTGTCTTGTGAGGTCTTCTTCATATCCCTTTGAGCATATCAGCAAGCTTTTCCTAAACAAGGAAAATATAAAAGAAATGCCATTAGCATCTAGTGTAAACACATCTAGATAGAAAAGGAAAACCAAATATAAAATAATACGAGTAAGATACTTATCTTTGGAAAATGGTGAGGGCTCCCTCTTAATCCAATCCCGAGGAATACCTATAACTTTAACAAAACAATTCAACAATGTTTTTCCAAAGCATGTTAAACCTATAGGTGCTAGGAGGACACAAATAGAAGCTATTTTTGAGTTTTTGGCTCAAGGTCAAATACAAAAGCTTGTTAGCCGCAAAA
The DNA here is from genome assembly GCA_000404065.3 of Pinus taeda. Lineage (NCBI taxonomy): Eukaryota > Viridiplantae > Streptophyta > Pinopsida > Pinales > Pinaceae > Pinus > Pinus taeda. The sequence continues at coordinate 9,720 of APFE030749891.1, forward strand.
TATGTTCAACAGCGACCACCAAATGGAATAATTGGACTTTCAATCCTGAAACACCATTTTGAGCTTGCAAATCAACTCCACAATTCAAAAAAAATAGAAATCCAGGATGATCTGGGATGGAAAGCATGTCCATCATTTCTCAACACCTGGAAAGCCTTTTAGTTACCAACTCTTCCAAAGAATGCACGTTGTCGAATAGCATGCAACAACTTGATCATGCATAGGTGGAACTCCTCGATGAAAACCCTAACAATGGCGATAGAGTTCAAAAATGTGCAAGAGAATGGTAGTGGTGGGGAGGCCATACGCTATGGTGACCGCGACACTTGGAGGTAGGTGTCAGGAGACGGTGGGCAACTGGACGGTACCTGTCACCAAGTCTGGTTGCATCGGGAATGAAGGACGGTGGTAAACGGGGATATAGGGAGAAAGGAAGATGAAGGTTTATATTTTACTATTTAGTTGTTATCTTGCTGTCGACAGTAAGTGACTGCACGCGCCCGCAGAAGGAGTTTACACTTACCGTTTTCTAGGGAGATCCCAAATAGCAGACATGGGGAGAAATCGTGGTCAACCAACGGGACTCTGTTGATTTGGATCCCGAACCTAGAGACATTCTGTCGGTGTGGGGATTGGACGTCACAGAGCAAAATATTGAGAAATATATTCATCTATCTGGGCTACGAGGCAGGAAGAGGCGAGGCCCGAGGGAGGGCTAGACGCAAGGAAGAGATTTAGGGCTTCTAGAGTAAAGTTTATGCATGACAAAACAAGAAGGTTGGGGAACAATCAGGGAACCAAAGGAGAGGTAGGAACAGTTATTTCCTTTGACAATTTGCTTAGCAGAAAAAGCGGGTGGAAAACAAGTAACTAATCTTTCATCCAGTTTTTACAAAGACCAAATTTTTTTCTCAGGTGGGTTAGAAGATATTGTCATTAGTTGTGGGATCAAGGGACAGGAAGGTTTGGAATCTTTTCTGGTAGAGGATTTGGGGTCGTTGGAAGCAATAAGGAGGAAACGGTTGGACAGTACAACTACATGCAGGAGTCCTTTTCATTTGTGGAGTGGGGAGTCCATTCGTCAAGAAGGAAATCCTGATTCGGAGGTTTTAGGGGAAACTGGTCGGATGGAGGGTTTGAGGAGTTTTTGGAAGTTTTCTGAGGTCGGGTCAAGGGTTAGCAGTGAGCAGGTTGGAGGAGAAGTTTTTTCGTTCCTCTCAGTCGATTGGGAAGGCTTCAATCAGATAACACGACATCCGAAGGCAGGGGAGATACCTCTCTCTGTGGGAGAGGAGTGCCAGACAAGGGAAGGTCTTTTTTCCATCCATAGAAGCAATTTGGGCAGAGGGACATTTAGAGCCGCTCCTTATAGCAGGTACCAACGCGGAGGAGACCTCACCAGGGACTGGGGAAGGGGGGAGGAAAAGGAATATAGGGGAGTAGCAAAAGAAAAATAAGTTGATTAAGAAAAAGGAGATTAGCCCGAATCTGATTATGGGAGTAGACTTACAGATAGACGAAGCAATGGATCACGTTGGTCGGGAGGGCCAAAGGTGAAAAATACTCAGCGACTTACATCAAAGAATGGACAGCAAAAACTTGGAAGGAGGCACCCGACCAATTTTTTGAGGTATCCACACTTGCTAGAGGATGGTTTATGATTAAATTCAACAGGGGTGAAACCCTTGAATGGATTCTAGAACGTAATTGGTGTTTTGGGAAAAGCCAATTTTATTTAAAAGATGGAATCCTTTGTTTGATGCCCAAAGAGAGAAGGTGGATGAGACTTTGGTTTGGGTGAGGCTTTCGGGTTTACCCCCGCACTTCTTGACAAAGTTGGTCTTCAATGCAATTGGGAATACGTTGGGTCAGTTTCTGGAAGCTGACATGCCTTTCCTGCATACCAGGGATAAAATATTAGCAAGAATTCTGGTAATTTTAAATCCAAGGGAAGGGGTGTGTTAAGTTATGGTATGTTCTATGCTTATAACAGTTTACTTCTTTTTCTTAATATATTCCACAGATTAGCAATCACATGTACATAAAGTAAAGTGCAGATGGAACATTAAACGATCGACAGAAAACAAGCCAAGACAAGAGACACAAGATGTGGCAACTAGTCAAGGACAAACCCCACAATGTGTGGGGAAACCCTTTGATCAAATCTTCTTTTATCTTCAATAATTCAGCAGAGAAAAATAGTACAATAAATCTAATTTATATCAGCAGTAGCAAACCCTAGATCAGCGGCATTAGCATTAGCGGCTTCCTCATCAAAACTAGGGCAGTCAGTATCTCACAAACCAACCATTGGATCAGCTTGATTCTACCACCAAAAGTTGCAGCCTTCAGAGGAGGTTCAGCTGAACCTACTACACAGTTCAGATGAGGAGATCTTCTGGTCCACGCAAGCCAAACTTCACTCCTGTAGTTGCAGCTTCAGTTTCAGCAGCTTCCTTCAAACTAGGGCAGTCGATATCTCGGAAACTATCCGTCAGATCGACTTAATTCCACCACCAAAAGTTGCAGCCTTCAGAGGAGGTTCAGATGAACCTACAGCGCAGATCAGAAGAGGAGGTTTGATGGTCCACGCTGGTCAAAGTTTGGATCTACAGTTGCAGCTTCAGTTTCAGCAGCTTCCGGCTTCACATGTGTGAGAAAGAGACCCTTTTCTGCGTAGTAGAGAGAGATGTGATGAGATGAGTAAGTGCAAATGAGGAAAAGTCCCCCTGTATTTATTTGAATAAATGCGACTGCTGGGCTTCTAAACCTACATGAGTTGTAGGTCGGCTTGATAATAATTCCATAATCAAAATAAATTCATATCTCCATGAATACTTATCAGAATCGGATGATCTTTAGATCAATCCTACACCTCTCGACGAGAGGAATCTAATGAAGATATTATCAGCCATGAATAAGATGACCCACATGAATTTTGGCCCTAGTTGCTAATTTTAACACTCCCTCTCAACTAGGGAGAACTTCATCTGCAATTTGTCTGTCGGTCGCTACTATTCATCCATCAAATGCACTGCCCTGTACAGCCTGACCCTTGCCCTGCTCTGCTCTATTCTGCCTATTCTGCTTTGTCTTGATCTGCCCTGTATTGATCTATACAGCTCTACTCTGTTATGCTCTGCTCTGCGTTTGTTCGAATTATGAAGAAGAAGACATGATCGAGGATGTATCATACTGACTCAAAGTCAGTCTCAGAGTATGTACCACTGGTCCCAGACCAGTCTCAACCAACCCGAAGTCAGCGTCATAGTGAGTACAACTCCTACCACTGGTCCCAAACCAGTAACATCCTCCACTGACTCAAAGTCAGTCTCAGAGTGCGTACCACTGGTCCCAGACCAGTAACAACCAACCCGAAGTCAGTGTCATAGAATGTACCACTCCTACCACTAGTCCCAGACCAGTATCATTGATCCCGGATCAATGGAGGTCACCCTAGCATAGGGAGTACGGTAGATACAACGATGCATCCATCGGTACTACTATGGTCTCCAACTACATTTCCCTGCTCATTGATCAAATGAGAGGTACTTCCCATGAGTCCCACACTGCATGGGTAGGATGTCTCGACAGGAGAACTTAATCAATCCCGTCCTCACAAGAGAACACATCAATCCTGCTACAATCACCATGGAGAACACATCAATCCAAGTCGTCATGGAGAACACATCAATCTAGGCTTCACAGGAGAACACATCAATCCTGCTACAATCGCCATGGAGAACACATCAATCTAGGCCTCATAGAAGAACACATCAATCCTGCTACAATGTCGCCACGGGGCGTACATGTACACCACCAGGGGATAGTGAATCATCCTGTGGTCATATGCTACACCAAGAAGTACCCCGCACCCCCCTGGAGCTCCCAGAGCTCAATGCATCATACAAGACCCTCACTGGAGGGTCTTTGAACAACTCCAAGTTGTTCTCGGAAAGTCAGGAATTTTACTTTCCGAAGGGGCTTTGTTAGAATGTCAGTGACCTATTCATCTGTACCGATATGTTGGAGCCTTATAGCTCCCTGCTGCACCATATCTCGAATATAGTGGTACCTGATATCAATATGCTTGGAGCGATCATGAAATACGGGATTCTCTGACAAACGAATCCCACTCTAGTTGTCACAAAGGATCACGGTGGTATCCAATGTAAATCCAAACAGCTCACTAAAGAGCTTTCACAACCAGACTGCCTCACAGGAGGCCATGCTAGCAGCAATATACTCTGCTTCGGTGGTGCTCAAGGCCACCGACTTCTGCTTCCTGCTCATCTAGGATATTGAAGCAGATCCCAAGGAGAAACAACACCCAGAAGTTCTCTTACGGTCCTCCACATTGCCTGCCCAATTAGCATCTGTGTATCCAAATAGTCTCACATCTCCGGCAGTGTATCTTAACCCATAAGTGATTGTGCCACAAAGATATCTCAACAGATTCTTGGCACCAATCCAATGTATGTGGTGGGGTTCAACCATATGTTGACTCAACGTGTTGACTGCGAAGCATATATCTCGACGGGAGTTCACTAAGAACATTAATGCTCCGACGAGTTGCTAACATTCGGTAGCATTTCGTAAAACAGTTCTAGCAGCACTACCGCCTAACTTCTTGAAGTCAAGCTCCATCGAGGTAGTTACAGGCTTGCAGTCCACCATACCGAATCTTTCCAATATCTTCACCACATATTTTCCTTGAGATAGGAAAGTTTCCTCTGGCTTCTGCCACACTTCAAGTCCTAGGAAATAGTGCATCAGTCCTAGGTCCTTCATTTCAAATTTAAAAGCCAACTCCCTTACATTTGAGAATGAGAGGGTCTGCACCTGTTAGAAAGAGGCCATCCACATACAGCACCAGTATGAGACGTTTGTCATCTTCAACCTTAAAGTAAAGGTTAGCATCGGCTTCACTCCTAATGAATCCCAGCTTCATCAAGTAGCTATCGATCCTCTCATACCATGCTCAGGGTGCTTGCTTCAGCCCATAAAGAGCCTTCTTCAACCTGCATACATGAGATTTTCGATCATAAATCTCAAATCCTTCATGTTGCTCCACGTAGACCTCTTCTTTGATCGAACCATGCAAGAACGCGGTCTTGACATCCATCTGATGTAGGTTCCATCCTTGTGAAGCAGCAAGGGCTATGATCGAGCGGATGGTCGTATATCTGGCAACAGGTGCAAATATCTCATCATAGTCT
>APFE030749915.1:1788-15217 GCA_000404065.3 Pinus taeda
CCCCCCCTCTAACCCCCCTGGTTCACTACGTGGGTTAGTCGTGGAAAGAATATAACACAACCCAACATGCCCCATAGTTAAGGTACCTTACTAATGTTTATCTTCAAGTGGCCATACATTCTCATCCAAGAGGAGTTTCTTAAAGTGTGATATACTATTGGAAATGTGTTAGCAAGGACTATCCAACGTACCATTCATTGATTGATTAGATCATAAATTTGACAAACGTTCAAGAAACTTCAAACCCTTTGAATTGTTTTCATGAACGCATGCAAGAGATCCAACTATCACACTACTTCCTTTCATTCATGAATGTCATTGTTGCTTCCTTAGGCATCCACTTTGACATCAATGACACTTGTTGTCATTAATGAAACTAGTGTGTACCACAATATTGTGAATTCTTTAATTTGTAATGTCCTTTACTCGTTGATCTGTAAGTTTCCCCAATTACTCCAAATGGATGACTTATTTAATAATCATGTTTATTTTCCCTGTCTTATCCATATTTGTATAGACATACACTTATTGATGCAATTTTCATAATTTGTAAATTCTATCATAGTGTTTCAGTTTCTTCTTATTTGGCAGTTGGTTCATGTATTTTCTTGCAGCTTTCATTCTTGCACTTCCATATTCTTGATGGTACTTTCCACCTCTTTATTTATCTGAGGTTATATTTCCATTTACCTTACTTGAATCTACTGATTCATCTCCTTGGTTAGGTAGATATGCATTTTTTATAGTCTTGGTTGCTTGTCTCACTAATGTGAACAACACTTCTATCTTCAGTAGTGCACCTTCTAGATACAACATGGTGTGATGGAATTAAATTGGGTAACACTCCTTTTATTGATAAGGTGAGGGAGATATTACTCTCAATCTCTCATCCATTGTTCTTATACAATGGCTATATTTTCCTCCTTTTAGTATATATACATTTCTTGGAGTCCCATGGCTCTTGCCAAAACATTTATAGTCTTCCTTCCCTATTTTACATCCTTTAGAGATAAATTTGACTTCATTCCTTTTATCAACCATTTGACTTACACTCAAAATATTGGGATTTAAACCTTTAACAAGTATAACATGATCTACTTTAGCATTTTTTTTTCACGTGTGGTTCACAGATACCCATCGTCACTGGGTAGCCACTACATCCACAGTAAGAACTAGGTAGATCGAACCCAAAGGGGATCACACCCCTTGGCCTATATCTAGACCTGACCCTAAGAGCTTTCGGGAATTGACCCTGTGACCTCCCGATTGACAAGGCATTGATTTGACTAGTTGAGCTAACTCTTGGGGCTACTTTAGCATTTTTATTATTAGGACTAACTAATCATTTACCCATTACTTTGGCTAGTGTATCATATTTAAGAACAACTATACCACCGTTGAACTCCTTTAGAGAGACAAATATGTTTTTATCTCCTGTCATACAATGTGAACACCCATTTTTATATTATTTTAAACACACAAAGCTAGGTTTCATTCCTCTTATTTCTCTTACTCCCTTTTCCATATCTTCTTACTTTGATTTTTATTGATGATGTCATGCATTCTTCCTTGATATTGAAACCTTAATATATTTCTTTTGCAATCACAAGCTTTATGGCCAAAATTGTTTCACTTTAAACATTCAAGTCCGATAGGGGTGCTCACTTGGGTTTAATAAGAGCCTTTACTATTTCTTGATATACAATAGTTTTCTTTGTGAACAAAGTTAAGACAGATAAAACAATATCCTTTAAATAAATTTGAGTACCTTTTTGTGAAAGATTTTCTTGGAGGATTTTATCCTTTTGAAGAAATTGGCTTTCTTTGGTTTCTTGCTTAAGGAAGTTAAAACTTCTATTATTTTCTTGCTCCATCTCTACTTTTGGGATTGACCTAATTTTTCTTTAGTCGATCCTCACCTTCTTTCCTACTACTTGTGTGACTAGTTTGGTCAATAGTTCATTGATCATTGGATTTATTTCTCACTCTATTTGATTGATTATTGATTCCTTTAAGTATGTTGACATGTCTCTTAGGCTCTTCTATCTTGATTTTCCTACACTTGATTCTTCCTTGACAACTTCATGATAATCAATGTTTTTTTTAATAAAAGGGAATATTTGGTTGCTGAGTATATTATCCAAAATTTCGGTACTGCTTCCAAACTTCGGTTGATCATTCACCATTTCAATACCATTTCTCAAAGAAACAATCTCAACTTCTAGTTTCTCACAATGTCTTCCCTTTTCAACTATTTGGCTAGTCACCACTTATTTTATTCTTCTTTCTTCATCTAACTAAGATTTAAGGATAATAACCATTTTCTCTATTTGAATTAATTTTATGACCCTTATCTTCATGTTCCTGTAATCACTCCTTTTGTCTTTTGTTTGTTGTTATGAACCTTTTAATCTCTTCTAAAGAAAAGATATGTTTTATTTTGGAATGTAACTTCTCATCAATATCTTCTACCTAAGAATCAAATATATCTAACTCAGTATATTAAACCTCTATGGTTTTGATTATATGTTTCCTTTTGTTGTTATTAGAATATATCTATTACTATCCTCTGATGAGCTACACATTTATTTTTCATGCTCATAATGTTTTCTTTCATATTCATGTTCTTCTTTATGACTACTATTTTTTGAAATTACGTGTGAACATCTAGAAGAAAGATAACCTATTCTTATACAATTATGAAAAAATACTAGCTTACCTCTAGGTTTCACTTTTTCTATATCTTCTTCACTTTCAACAACTTGAGTATTCATGACTAGGGGACCTTCTTCTTCATCACTACTTATACATATTGCATACGAACATTTGAAAGATAAATGACCTACTTTAAGATGATTTCAATAGAATGATTTCTTAGGCTTTTACGTTTCTTGATTCTCTAGATATAGAGTTCACATCTCATGGATTTAACACATGTGATCTCTCTTTCTAATTAAATTCTACTTCCATGGATGGGAAGGAGCTATCTTCTTGGTTTTCATCTTCTAATATACATCCATTAATCTTCTTTTCATCCTCACTATTGTCTGTCTCAATATTTGAAAAATTAGAAGCATCATGACCTATTTTTTCCACATTTGAAATATTTAACAAGTAACTTACATTTTTCTAATCCCTTTCGCAATATCCTCTCAATTTGGGCTTCATTCATATATGATTCATCACTTGAGTAGTCATGGCATTTAATCTTCTTTGATTCTTTGTGTTTTTCTTCCTTCTAATATGACTTCTTGATTTCATATTCCATATGCATATTATCTCCCTCATAGATACTTTGCAACTTATCTAACATTTATTTTATCATTTCACAATAAATCATTTTATCTGAATCTAATTTTGACAGTCCACTAAAAAATATCTTTAATGTCTTATGTATTATACTTATTTCTCTTCCAATTATCCACTACCTATTTCCATAGATCTGTATTTTGAGCAATTCCATGGTACTTCATTCTTACCTTTCATATTTCAAAACATAATACATTCAATAATGGTGCTTCATCTATGTACAGTCCTTCCTGATTCATGCTCCCATCAATATATTTCTTCTAGTAGTTAAACTACTTCTTAAGACACCTATTGTGATACCAATTGTTGGAATTATGATTATACTAAGAGGGGGGGTGAATCAATACAATGGAATATTTTAAAATTTTTCAAATTAAAGGGATTCAAACCATTCAATATGTTGAATCATATAGACAACATATAAAAACACCAGATGTACATGGAAACCTTAAAGGGAGAAAAATGCAAAGTTGATGCTTGAATACTGTTGTAGGAACCAAATTACTATTACATTCAATTTAATAGCATCAACCAAAAGTAGACACCCATCCCTTGATACTTATAGGAAACAACTTGAAGGAGACATTAATCCCTTAATTTATGTGCACCAACCTAAAGGAGACACCCATTCCCTAATTTAAAGGCTCCAAATTGAAGGAGACACCAATCAATTGATATTTCTAGGCATCATCCTAAAGGAGACATCGATCCCACGATTTATAAGAACCAAACTAAAGGAGACACTAATCCCCTAATTTATAGGTACTAACCTAAAGGATACAATGATCCCTTGATATTTACAAGAACCAACCTAAGAGACATTTTGATCCCTTGATTTACATGCACTAATATTATATGTCTATCAAATACCTCCTTCATAAAATTTTCAAAATTAGATCCATAGGCATTCCATTCTAAAAAAATCCTTGATCTTTGATCTGACACTAACCTCTTCACCTACTATAAGATTATGTTCTTTCATGTTTAACTCACTATATATGCACAATTACACACATCACTACTCAATTATTCTCTTTATTGGCCCAAATCTTGCACTCATCATCCTCTCATTATGCTCTCTTTTTCTCTCAACTTAGCTTAGTGTTCAACTACATCTTAGATCTACATTCAAATATGTTTTGGGCTCTATTTCTGCACATTGTAGCACTATTACCACTCTTCTCTCTCCCATATGATATTCTCATGTTTTCTCTGCATCAATTAACTTACCCTCCTTTACTTATTTTTCTACATTTCTCTTGATCTTTTCATATTCATAGGATAAGAACTTTCTACAACATCTAACTTAGTGCTAATAGCCTTACAATCTCCATTATCATGGGTATTAATCCATGGTTTTCACCCATGGTATCATGGATCTTTTGACCATTTTAGCAAGATGCATTATGTTTACACGTAGTATTCCCATAATTCTGTCATGTTTTTACATATAACTTTCCTCCTATTTACGTCAAGTTCACCTCTTAGCTTTAACATAGTATCTCCTTACACATGTGCTCTCCTCATGCATGCGTGTCCACCACAATTCTTTTTGATTTGTGCATATGTAGTATTTCACCCTATAATTTTTCAAATTTTTATTGTTCATTCAAATTTATACTGAACATGAGATTTTAATTCTCTGCACCTAGATCTCCCTTAGCTCCTTTTCCATTCGAGCGCTTAAATCTCAATTTTAACTATGTTTCATTATAACATCACACCCTACGTTCTTTTCCCTTTAACATTTTTCAACCTCCAATGCATCCAAGTCCTCTTTAGAACCTAGAAACATGACTTTTTTTGAATGGTATCAGTATCAATACTCATTAACTAACGAGCTCTTTACATCAGTCATGGCAAATTTCTAGTTAACACAAACTTCCTTGTCACATTGGAACTACTTGCATTGAACAACTCTTATTTTACATTTTTTTCGACATCTGGTACTCTAGTAGCCCATTAAGGGCCCCACTAAGGGTGGTCTTTCAGAGTTATTATTTTTGGCTCAAATATTTTGTCACCGGTTATTTTGTCCAAACCAAGCTACATAGGAAACCTTCACCAAAGCACTACCCTAGTGAAAACTTCAGAGACTATTATGTCAATAAACCATGGACCAATCAATACCTTCCATGTGTTCCCCTTTCCAATTAATCTCTACCCCATCATACCTACCACATCACACTAGATATGAGCCTCAACTTTCATAAATAAAACTACACTTCAATGCCCGATAGAAAAAACTTCAACTAATCATGATCCTAACCATATGCAACTAATGGCTAATTTCTTGTTACTTCAAGACTTCACACCTTGGATCAATCTATTGTGAATCCACTTAAACACTACAATGTATCCATACCCCTTGCCTAATATGGGACCCAAAATTTCCACATCATTTTCCATCTCATTTGTTAGATCATCTATTGCAAATAGCTTAATCTTTCCACATGTCTAAGTGAGTATAAATAATATTTTACTATCCCCTTCTCTACATCACTCGCCGTAAAATTTATTATTTACTATTTATGTTCAAATAAAAATAGTCAGACCACTTTTCCAAAATAATTATTTATTTCAATAATTATTTTTGGCCCTAGCTTGTGAAGAGAAATGGAACATACCATTACCTCCACACAAGATTTACCTTTTCACTCTCAAGTCATTTAAATTACACTTGAAGTTTAGCATCCTCCAAATTGCACCACCCCTACTTAATCAATTTCAACACTTATAACTACGTACAATTGTGTAGTATAAATTGCACTTGAATGTTCAACACACTACAAATTGCACAACCCATAGTCAATTTTTATTCTTGTGTAGAATATTTTCCAACTCATTCCCTACAAAATCCATTCTCCCACAAAGTATTACTCTCACAACCTTAGACTTGGTGATATTTTTAAAGTGGAGGATACTTTATTCCTTTGATCAATTTCAATACTTTTGAGTTTCGATAGGTTCTTCACCCTTGTGAACTAGCCTGTTGGCCCTTTGGGAATATGAGTGATGACTATAGGTTGATATACCTTCCTTCTACCGCTTGATATACTTGCTTGTAATTTTACCACTTTATTTTCTTATGACTCCTCCTAAGCTTTCCTGCTTGATATATGGTTTACTGATCTTGGCACGGTTCTTCCTCATCTACCTTTGACATCAATGCCATTAAACGGTCAACAGTCTCCCCCTTTGTATGCAATTTATCACTAGAGATACGAAGGGTGCATTCTTTCCAAGCATGCTAAGGATACCTTTCCAAATACATGCACAATTTTAGGGATATTCCAAACCTTATTCAATCAAATGTGTGTGGATCGATAATAGTAGCATCAATTTTTGGAGGTATGTACTATGTTTCCTTTATTAATTATTTCTCTTACAAAACATGGATATATTTCCTAAAGACCAAGAATGGGGTATTTAGGAGGTTTAAATATTTCAAAACTCTTGTTGAGAACCAAACACAAAAGAAGATAAAGTTTTTGAGATCAAAAAATAGGGGGGAGTATAACTCGAATGAGTTCAAATATTTCTATGAAGAAAGAATTGAAAGGTAGATAAAAATACCATATGAACCACAACATAATGGGGTACCTGAGTGGAAGAATAAATCCATCATAAGGGTTGTGAAGGCCATGATCCATGCCTATAACTTGCCCATGTTTCTTTGGGAAAAGGTATGCAACATAATAGTCTACATCGAAAATAGGTTTCCTCATTGGATATTGGGGGATAAGACATCATAGGAGGCATTCATGTTAAGAATTACCATGAGTGAGACAAAATAAGTGAACTACCAAAGAAGGTTTAAATCACTTGTGTTTTACTATATTGATATCAACATGTTAATTTATAATACATTAATTGACCTTCTAGATCTAAATCAGACTGACAACTCATCAATGGATCATCATGGCACCTCAACGAGATAGAATTACAAGTCATGAAAATTGTATGTTTGGACTTTGTGATTTTATAGGGACTCAAAATCTAACATCTCCCCCCCTCCCACACCTTAATCACAATTCTAAATAAACATACCATTAACCTTTGTTATCTTCAATTTTAAATTGTTGAACTAAGTTATGATTAGGATATACCTAAAAAAAAGTTAACATTTGAATGTATGGAAATGAATAGCTACTATGTTTGAACATTTCCGTTGAAATGATTTTCAATTGAGGTGACCAATTACTATGCTATAATTACCAATTGTTGACTAAATGTTAATTGATTTTACTAATAAGACCTCCAAACTTGAAGCCTGATATTAATGTTCCCCCCTATAAGAGGCAAGGTGAGATGTTTTTCAATAGTTAATTTTTGGAAGGATCAAAACTTGGGATTTGAAATCTTTAGGTGGTCACTTTTTTGGTTGACCACTATCCATATTCCGTGGAAACTGGTGGTTTATGGTTCACCATTAACCAAAATTCTCTGAATAATGTGATGGTTTCTGGATGACCACTAACCAATTTTGTTTGAACAAGGTGGTGATTTTTGGATGTCCACTAACCAAACTACTTAAATAAGGTGGTCGTATTTGGATGACCATTAATAAATTTGCTTGAAATAAGGTGGTGATTTTTGGATTTCCACTGACAAAATTGCTTAAATAAGGTGGTTGTATTTGGATGACCATTAATCAATTTGCTTAGAATAAGGTGATGGTTTTTCGATGACCACTAACCATTTTTATTTCATCAATTTAAGCCCCTCCTTAAGGTGTAGGATATTTTTTATTATCATTATGCTCCTCCCATGTAGGTGTGGAGAGTACCTTATTTGACTCTTGTATCTTTACCTATATTTTGACTACGCAATAAGACTGATGTCGTTTCTTAAATTCTTTATTCCACTTCCAAGAATTGATCCATTGATACTTGATTTCCTTTTTAACCTTCTTCTATTTTTTACATCTCTTTGATAAGTGATTGTCTTCCCGTAATAAAGACAAGGGTGGAGATCAAAACATTGACTCTCCATGTGACCATATCTCTGAAAATGTTGGCACCTTTAATCAACACTCTAACTTCGTTAAGAAAACCTGCACTCACATAATGAATTGGTTTGGAGTAATCATGGAATATAAAATTTGTTTTCTTTGGTCTATTGAATGAAATTTCTTCCAAAGGTATGGAAAACATCCTAGAAATACCATTTTCTTTTTCTTTGTCTTCTTCACAATTGCTTCTGCTATTGTTGTTGTTGTTATTTGTTAAACACATACATTGCAAATGCAGAATATGAAGGATAAGAATTGAGTTTCATATATTATTGACATGATATGCATTTACAGTACATTGATGTGACCCTTGGATTCATATTCCAAGTGGTCTCTTGGACTTCGGTGGTTGTTCAAATTCCACACAAACCCATAGAGGATTAGGTGTCCAACATTCCTCCCCTTAATCTGAAGAGGTATGTATGAGTCCAAGAAGAGATCTATAATACCAAATGTGAAAAAATATGGATGACAACACTAGGATGAATGTGCTCTCTAAAATATTGGTATGAGGGGGGTGGTTTAAGGATGACCAACAACACTGGAACAATTTGTACGATTCCCGAAACTCTTTCAAGTCTGGAAAGAAGCTGAAATTTTCTGCTAGAGGAAGTGTCCCTAATGCTTAGGAGAGGGAGACCTTCAACATGAAAATGGGAGGTCTACAACCTGTCTGGTTTAAGGATGACCACCAACTACGGAATTCTTAATCTACTTCCTGGAACTCTTCCAAAACTGGCAAGAAGTTGAAGTCTTCTGCTAGAGGAAGTGTCCCCAATGTTTTGAAGAGCGAGAATCTCATCCTGAAAAGGGAGGTCTCACCTCGCATCGATGGTTTAAGGTTGACCACCAACTAATGGCATGATTAGGGGCATCTTTGTCTCTGGATACAAATCTGAATCGGGTATGGAAGGTTGTGGCTCAGGCTCGCTTGATGTGGCTTTAAATCTTGTATATGACCATCATTCGCCCCCTATCAGATACAAGGTGAGATGATGGAGAAAACTCAACTGCAAGGCATTTTAATATTCTAGAAGAAATTCTGACATATGACTGAAATATATTCTTGGCTGTTGAAGTCCATTGCCAAGAAGAGATCCATCCAAGATGAATATTTGTTATTGTAAGAGGATTGTTTTGGAAGCATCTTTGTGAAGAATGAGTACACTAACCACAATGCTTGCATGAATGAAGATCAAAACAATGAAATTTCATGTGGCCAACTTGATCACAATGTTGGCTTTTGGATGTGAATGTGGAGCAGTAGAAACTGGAATAGGTGAAGGTGAACTTCCATGAATAAACCCAACACTTTGAAATTGAATGGGTTTGGAATAGTCTGGAATATGAAGGGACACCTCCTTGTCATATCCCAGACATGTTTTGTGCTTGTTGCTGACAAGCTCTTCCCAAGTTCTGATGATGGGCTTGGGAAGTGGAACTTGAACATGCAAATCTACTCCTTCATTGGGCACTAAATGTGAATCAACTTCATATTTTTGCTATTGATGGGAATGTGTCTGACTTAAAAACCAATTTAGAATGAAAACTCTTCTGTTTTAATTAATCTCATTGGAACTGAGATTGTAGCTGCAAAAATTCAATATCGTCCTATGAATTATGCAAGCATGTCTAAATGTCATAGAGAGTTTCTTTGCTTATGTTTACCTTCCCATCAATAGTGGAAAGTATTAGGGTGTTCATTAGCCCTAATATATAATCAAATTTGACCATTGTGTTAGCAAAAAGTAAACCCTTTGACTAGGGTACGGACCGATATTATCGGAACTTGGAACTTTCTTCAAAGAAAACAACATTCTCTCAATACTCGTATAAATGGGACAATCATTGGAGATCCAAGCCTTCATTCAGCTTCTAGCTACTTTTGGAATAGTGTTGAAAGGATTTATCAAAACAAATAGGTGCCTCTTATGGGAATAAACACTTCGTGTGGATGCCCATCTGCTATCAATTCAGGCTTTTTTGTCACCACTTGGATGTTCTCTCATCACTTCATTTATGGGAGTCATTTTCTTCGCACTCCTCACCACATCCAGGATGAATATGGGAGAGAAAATCACTTGAAATCGGAAATTCCATGGCCAGGGAATGCAAAGCAGGTTGGAAGAGATCAAATGACAAATTTTATATGTAGGCCATCATTATATATTATGCAATAGGTAGTGTGGAGGTGAGGTAGAGTCAATGTATGGGGATTTATACAACCAAGTGGGAGGCAGGAGGTATTAACCAAAGGTATTAACTAGAGAGAGTTATATGTTATAAGTTGAGTCTATATTATAACATGGGTCTATGGAGGAGTTATATATAACTGGTGGAGCTATATAGCTAGTAGGGTTATATGACCGGGAGCTATGCGAAGGAGATATGTGATGTTCTTAATAATGATACAGGACAAGAAAAGGATGTCATTAAATCAATCAAGAAGCACATCAGAAATAAGAACCCCAAGATCCAGATTCTTGCACTAGCTTTGTTAGAGACTCTTATAAAAAAATTTGGCGATAGTTGAATGAGATGTAAATGATTTACTGTGTGCAGGAGTATAATTTTCACCACATCGAGAGAGTTCTACTCCAATATTCACACCTTTGCAAACACAACTTGAACCTACTGTTCGACATAATTGTTGGAACTGATGAAAGGGTCCAAAACTACGCACAAGATGTAGACTCACGATCAAGCCAAACAACATTAAAAACTCTTGGACTTCAAAATACACATACTAATGCTCTATTCTAACATATGTATCAGTTACATATTACAGGAGTTTCGACAAGAGTCCCAGATAGAAATAACACAACATTTCTATTTACCAATCACAATCGCATATAAAAACGTTCATACCAGAATACGATTTAAAAAATGTAATTCGTTTGACCCAAGGTCAAACCCTATGGTCAACTTTCCTTCAACTTTCAGTAGGACTGAATTTTAGTTTTAGAGAGTTGGTGTTCCAAATGAGATGGAGGTGGAGTTGGTGCTTTTGTGGATGTTGTGTTTTTCCAACCTCTCAAGGCCTGCACTCAACATCGATTATTGTTTCCACACATGATGCTCCATTCAAAAACATTTCCACATAGGATGCACATTCACCAAGACATATATAATGCATTCAATGCATCAACACAGGAAATATATGCAATCAAACCATCCCCACTACAGAGTAGGAGTTATTACGATGCTCCATTTAATCAACGCTTCTACTAAAAATAGATAGGATCAACGATCCAAATCACTGTAAAAATTCTTAGTTTGGTACTCCTCAAATGATTTCCAAATCCAACAAAACTCTCTTAAAAACCATCACAATTCACCATAACACTTATTGAGTATGACTTATCGCAACAGGTTCACCAAGAATCAACCATGTTGATGGATTGAGTGGTGGATGCAAGGTATTCATAATTGGAGGTTACTATCCAATCTTCTGTCAAGAACAAAAAAATGCCTACAACTCATAATCCAATTAAATTACAGTTAGGGTTTCCTAAGCACGCTCGCATGGATAACTATTGGAATGGACTGTACTTTTTGGGATAGGAATGTTAGGGAGGAGTAACTCACTATAACAATTTTGTGAGGGGAATTTTTTGTGACAGACAACAATTGTTGCAGAGGCAAGAGCGCTGAAAGTAAAGAAAATGCTAGTAGTTCAACATATAAAATTCAGGCTCTGATTGCAGATCTAGATGGAAGAACAAACAAACAACAATCTAATGGAGTGTTATCGGTAGTGAGTAGGAATGACATAATTAACATGCAAAAAGAGGCCACAAAAACTAGTGGCTCATATTTGGGCAGGGCAAGGCTATGCCTGCTCTTATACCATGTTACACACATACATGGCAAATGTTGAATATGAAGGATAAGAATTGAGTTTTATATATTATTGACATGATATACATTTATAGTACATTGATGTGACCCTTGGATTCATATTCCAAGTGGTCTCCTTGCTATGGGGTAAAATGCACGGTGTATGGAGAATGAAAACTACCCTCAAAGCCCTTCTCGAGACCTTTGACAAACTGTAAGATTATCTAGAGAAGCTACCAATTTATACACATGTTCATATTACCTTAAGTCTCCTTCTAGATGTGTTTGGAGATCGCAATGTAGCAAAGAAGAACTCCCTCAAAACTGGCCCCAAATCAATTCCTGCACAAATGAAAGGCAAACATAATCACCACATACAACATCAAAAACCAATATATGAATACACAATGAACATCTATTAGCATACAACTAATCTACTTATCTAAACAAGTATCAAATGAGCAACTCAATGAACAATGTTATTGACACTATGGAGTAGGGAACACAACTGCAGTTCTGTATTAATAACGGAAGAGTGATTACAACCATCTATTGTATTAGTCTTCCTTTGCCCCTTCCGCTTCTCTCTCTCTCTCTCTCTCTCTTCTAGCTTACTTCTTCAGATATGAGAGAATTCCCAACAAAACTTAATAGGCTATCCTTTCAAATGCTCTGACCACTTTCACAATGAATCTCTCATTGCTTATGTAACAATCGAGTTAGGGTTGCCAAGCTCCTCATAGATTTCACTAGGGAAAAAGCAATGAACTTGCCCTGCTTTTCAGCTCTTTCCCATTTTCCTCCTTTTTCAGATTGGAATTTCTCCAAACAAATTGATTTTTGGATGTTTCCTTGCTTTTCTTGAGAAAATTTAGGGACAAATATCTAGGTATTTGTGAGTCAATTCATTGGTTTGACCCTTGGAACTTCACTTAGTTTCACTAACACTACCCTTGGTCTAACAACTTGAGTTAGTAGGGTCACTAACACAGCCTTAGCTTGGTAACAAGATGTATAAAGCAGGTTTTTAGTGTGCAACCAGCGTTAGTGTGGAGTCAAGGCTTGCAATTGTGGTCTTTGCTTCAGTCATACTGTATCTCACCTCTGAGTTGATAAGGAGGTCATTCTGTTGTATAACAAGTGCCCCCTAAAGTATGAGATCGGAGGCAGAGAGGATGGCCGAAATACTTTACTAAAACTGTAATTTTCTCTCAAAATTTATAGAGAGAGAAGCTTCGAGCGACAAGGAAAACCTGATACAACACA
>APFE030749917.1:0-45958 GCA_000404065.3 Pinus taeda
GCCCCCCCTCAAACCCCCTCGGTTAACTACATGGGCTAGTCATGGAAAGAATATAACACAACCCAACACTATAGTTCCTAGATGATTTTCATAACTGCTACTCCAAGACATGATGGAAAAATGGCATCCATCCCATATACCAGTTGATAAGGTGATGTTCCAATGGATTTCTTAGTAGTTAGTCTATCTGCACATAAGGCATTAACTAGCTTCTTGTTCCATGTCTTTTTATTGTCCTCCAATAAGTTTTTGATGATATTTACTAGACTTTTATTAGATGATTCTACTAGTCCATTACCTTGAGGGTAATAGGTAGTGGAGTGGACAAGGGTGATGTGGTACTTGTTACAAAAATCTATCATTCTCTTGGATTTAAAGGTAGCTGCATTATCAGTAATGAGCTTTTGGGGACATCCAAATCTTGACAGGATATTACTCTCTAGGAAGGAGATTATGAAAGTGTCTGTGGCTTGCCTAGAAGGTATGGCCTCTATCCATTTGGTAAAATAGTCAGTGGCTGTCAGAATTCACTTTCGCTGAGCTGAGGAGGCTAGGTGTATTTCTCCAATGAAGTCTAACCCCCATTGTTGAAATGGCATCTTAGTGGAAATTGGTTTAAGAGGTAAGGATAAAAGATTCCTTTTTCCGTAAAAAATTTGGCATTTATGGAAAGAGGTCACATGTTTCTTAACATTAGCAAAAAAAGTAGGCCAATAAAAAAAATTCAAAAGAATACTAGTACTGTCTTTCCAAAACAATGAATTATCTTTAATACAATATCTTAATGATTTCATTTTTAAGAATCTAGATTTATTTCTTGTCAATCTAGGAGGAGATTCCAAATTTTGTAATACAAATATAATATCTTCATACCAAGGTGAATCAGTAAAAGGTTCACTAATCGGTGGAGTCGCCATCTTTTCCTGGTCATCAAGGGCACTAATAAAGTTTATATCAAGGGCCTCACAATTGGATTCAACCATGAGTTAGGCTAAACCTTGGCCTTTGATAAGCGAAGTTGGCTTTATCTCTATGTCATATTCCAATATTGTGGAAATCCATTTGCCTCTTTTACCTTCAGGCCCATTTTGAGTCAAAATGTACTTAACTATAGAGTTTGGAACATAAGAAATAATGTGAGGGTACATAATGTACACTCTGAAATATTTGATTGCCTTAAGTAAATCTAATGCCCGTTTTTCCATGATATTATATTCAAGTGTGGCATCTCTTAAGGATTTACTAAAAAATGCAATTGGTTGTTCATATCCTTGATTTTTCTGTTGTAGCAAGACCACTGCAATGGTGTGTTTCGAAGCAAAAGAAAAAATAATAAAATCTTTGTTAAAGTCTGGACTTATCAGGACTGGAGTCTTGGTTAAGGCTTCCTTGATAGCTTCAAAGGATTGTTTGGCCTCCACTATCCATTTAAGTGCAGAGTCCTTTCTAAGCATGTTATTTAATTCCCTAATTAATTCTACTAGATTAGAGATGAATCTCCTGACAAAAATAATCTTACCTAGGAATGATTGTAACCCTCTAATGTTTCTAGGATTGGAAATAGTCAAAATGGCTTATATTCTAGTAGGATGTATCCTAATCCCATCTTTAGATATGATATGTCCTAACAGATTTCCCTCCTCTAGACTGAAGAGTGTCCTTTTGGGATTTAAAGAAATCCCAAATTTCCTACATTTGATGAATACTCTCCTTAAATTATCTAAGTGTTCATTGTCAGATTTGGAGAAAACAGTAATGTCATCTTGGTACACTACTAGTAAATCAGGGATCTCCTTTGCAAAGGAAATATCCATAGCTCTCTAAAAAGTGGCACCTGCATTCATTAGTCCAAATGGCATCTTCAAATACATGAAGGTACCCCATGGAGTAGTAAAAGCAGTTTTGGCCTGATCCTCTAGTTGAACCAAGATGTGGTTATAGCCAGAGAATGCATATAATAGTGAAATTCTGGAAGAGCCAACCACCCTCTGAAGGATATGGTCCATTTCTGGTAAGGGGTAGTTATCTTTTAAAGAGACCTTGTTTAGATTTCTAAAGTCTACACAAAGTCTACTTTCTCAAGTCTTTTTCCTAGTGGTAACTAAGTTTGATATCCAATTTGAGTATCTTATGGGGGCTATTATTTCCGCATCAAACATTCTTTTGAGCTCTTTCTCTATGGATGGCATAAGAACTAGGTTCATCCTCCTAAGTTTCTATTTGAAAGGTTTGTGTTCTTCTTTCAGAGATATTTTATGTTGGATTATGCTGGTGTCATAAGATTTTAAGTCTTCATAACTCCATGCAAAAACATCCTGGAATTATTTAAACAGATTAATATATTTTACCTTTTCCTCTAGAGGTATGGCTTTAGATATCTTAATAAGGTTCGGATTATCCTCAGTCCCTATATTGCACTTTTCTATGTCTTCTCTAAGGAGTTCCATTTTGGGTTTCCTAGCTACGTCATTAGAGTCAAATAAATCTTCAAAGGGACTAGGCCTTTAGGCAAAAAATTGTTTTCCAAATTAAGGATCTCTAGATCATCATCCATCATTTCATCTATTTCTACATTATCTAAACTATCTATTTCTACTTTAGTAAATTTAGTAGGCTTAGATATGTCAAAAATATTTACATCTACATTATTTTCTACGTCATTGTCTATACTTGTACAGTCTGTGTCTATTCTACAGTTCTGAAATTCACCCTCATTGTTCATGAAATTGTATATCTGGGAATCCTGGGAGAAAATCTACCAATACTTTAAGTTGTCTGGGATGATAGGCCTATGTATGAATTTTATTGTGTACTAATTTTTGGGTTGAAATGGTAGTTTACATGTACTTGCAAAAGTAGCCAAACTGTGGGCTTGTATGTTTTGACTTCTGGGGATGGTAGAAAAGTTTTTTTCCAGGAAGCCTTTGATCAAAACTAGAACAGTTTCCCTATATTGACCAAGCCTAGGGTTGTTTAGAGAGTACTCACCATTAATCTATTTGATAATCAACTCTGAGTCTCCCATGATGGAAACTCTTGTGGCTCCAAGTTTCCTAACCAATTGTAACCCTAGAATCAGGGCTTCATATTCAGTCGTGTTATTGATACACTTGAAGTTCAATCTAAATGCATGTCCCTCAGCATGATTATTCTCCATATTATGGATCCATAATCCTACACCAACCCCTAACCTATCGACAAACCTGTCAAAATCTAGGTGCCAAAGGGACTCATGAAAGATGTTCTCACTGTCAGTTGTTCTGTATTTTAAGTCTTTAGCTGTGATTTCCTTCTTATTAGCTATATTTTGATTATTGTCATTCTCTGCATTGTATAAGGTAAAAGATTCCATATCTAAATGCATGGAGTAGATGGGAAAATTTTGAGGCTTTTCATCACTACTGACCATGTACTTCATCAATGTTTCTCTGTACAATTTTCTAGGTTGGCCAAAAACAGATATGCTAGCATAAGACATATCCAAGTGCAAGGATCCCTACAGTTTTGCTCCCCATGAGTGAGATAGCAACATTCCATATTTCAGTGGGTTGTCTGCACCTACAATGTCCATTAGAATTCTCTTTGCATGACATTGGACAAGTGTTACACATAAGTCTTTGATCAAACCAAGGCATTTAACCTGGCTAGAGTCAAAGGAAAATAAATCCTTATATGGTTTGGTTATGTCTAGGTTGAGTCTTTCCATTATGGCTTTTGGCATCAGACTGTGGGATACCTCGAAGTCTAACATAGCATTGTGCAAGATTTTGACATGGATGCTTAAGCTTATGTAGAATGGAGGGACTCCCCCTTGACGGTGAATACCATTGGCCTCAAGGCCAAATAATAATTCTAGTCGATCTTCATTTAGGTTAACAACATCTTCTCCCTCTCCTATATTCAAAGTTTCAATTATCTATGACCTGTAGGATTGATTCTTAACTAGTTAGGTCAAGGGAGTTGCTATCTTTAATTTAGATATTTCAGTTTTTATATTGAAGGGCAGTTGAGGTTTGTTTGTTTGATTTAGATCTTCCTTAACATTTGAATTTTGAGTTTTTAAATCCTTTTGATCAATACTAGGCATCTCAGTCTGTGTTTCTACTGTTTTGCCTTTATTTCTCTTATGAGGATTGGTTTCAATGATTTTTTTAGTTTGTGTTTCTGCATGTGTTATATCTACAGCTTTAGGGGGAAGAAGTTTCAGGTATTCCCATGGGTAGGATCTCTAATACTTTGTTAACTGGAACTTCTTTTATTTTGTTAGTCTGTGTATGGATTGATATTTTTATGGGAGGTTCATTTTTTTCGTACTCCTTAGGCTATATTGTTTATGTACCTCATATATAGCTGACTCATAAGCCTATTTAAAGTCGAAAGATTCACCAGATTCCAACTACAACTGTTGGAGCCTGTATAACTCCTGTTCTTCTTGGGGAAGAAAAACAATGTCTTCATCTTTAAGTCCTAATAAATTAATATAGGTATCATCTTCTCCTTCTTGGCTCTATGACCCTTCAACATAGTTCTCCTAGAAGGGAGGCCTAATCTACTGGTCTGGTTTGGGATTCTTTCCTACATTAGGGTTCTTTCTAAAATTAGGGTTTCTTATTGGGGGTTGTTGTTGTTGATTCTCCCATTGATTTTTCCTCTCCATATTTTCTAACCTGTCCATTATTCTTTCTATGATTTTAACTAAGTATCTACTTTTCCATCCGAGGTTGAAGTTTCTTCCTTAAAAACAACTCTTTTTTAATTCTTCATTGTGGCTTTTTTGGCCAACAAGTTGGCCTCTACACTAACAACATTGGTCTGCATTTGTTCTAGTGTTAGAGGATTTATTTCCCTTAACTGGTATGACATGTCAGTGTCAAAACCATCAGGGAATTTAATCAATTCCAAGTCAGGAGGAGGCTTAATGTTGGCTGGGATCGCATTGTACATACTATTAAACCTAGTGCAATAGTTTTGAATTGACCCATTAGGAGCTCTTCTATTGTTTTCATATTCAGAAAATATTTGCAATGGGTTCTTCTTTCTCTCCCATCTATCCAAAAATAACCTATGAAAATTAGCTAGATCTACTATGTGATTAGCAGGTAAGGATTTAAACCATTTCTTCACATCTCCAATTAAAGTTTGGGCAAAGAATCTTGTCTAGACATATGCTTCGTCTATCTAAAGAAGCTCAAAATAATTAGTCATCTTGTTTACATGATGTTGGGTAGTGTACTGACGAGTGGCATCAAACAAGAAGATTTTACTCTGATAATCTTGGGGCATGGCATTGAGTTGTGCCGGTAGAACCAGAGGAGCATATCTATTTGCCATTGCTGTGAATATAGCCTGACTAGAGGGTCAAGTTGTGGTGCCTGAGGCATGAAATGAACCAAATGGAGGAAAAGTAGATGATGATAAGGATGGATAATTAATAATTGGTTTAGGTGATTGGATTGTGGTAGATACAAGTGGTGATGTTGTGGTAAAAGAAGGGATACTTACAGTTAGTGAAGTTGGCACAGAAACTTCAGGGGCTACAATAGTAAAGAAAAATGTTTCAGAGGATTATTGAAGGTAAGCTTCACTTACATTACTTATCAAGTTAGAGGCCCAATCTTCTATTTTGTCAAAAGTATCAACTACAAATTTACCCAAATTTGAATGAATTACCCTTTTAAATTCAATGATTTTAAGAAATCCAATGTCTAAAACTGTTTCCTTGATATCATTCTCAGATTTACTTATGAATAAAGAGAGATCAAATGACAAGTCTAAAGGGAGTTCTTCTAAGGTTAACAACTCTTCAAGTAGTGAATTAACTCTAATCAACTGACTGCTACTGGTTTGATTTTCTGCTATTTTGGGATTTCTTAAAATGTGCTCTCGGTTATCAACTATAGTAGCAGGGTTTGGATGTGGGTTTTCCCTAGTATAGTGAATCTTCTTAGGAGATAGAATTTAAAATTTTTAACTGCTTTGTATTGTTTTCGAAAAAACTTTTTGGAAAATGACTTTAAAGGGCTTAAGACGTAATTTAAGGCTTTCTCTAAAGTTTTATGAAATTGAGGACCAAGTTTCCTAGTATGGTCGCCAATTATGTTATCACTCCAAAATTCCCTCAAAAGTCACAACAAAGGAAATGACAAAGGTAACGACAAACCACTTTTGGAGATCAAGACCTAGACTTCTTGATGCTTAGAGAGGGCTCTCTCTTTGTAATCTAACTTTTTTTTAGTTAAGATGATTTTAGGCTAGTTTTTTATTACACTTGGGGTGTTGTTTTGAAAATTGGTGGTGGGATCACTTTACTTAGATGAACAGAGGTTTGGCTTTTACCATTGGGCTATGGAGTTAGATGTCTGTCAAACAAGACTGGATTTAAGTTCTAAAAACAGGGTCTACATGGCAAGATAGATAAGTTATTGTAGATCTCAAAGGGTAAATGGTGAATGGCTTCAAATCAGATCCATGGAGCAATCAAGGGTTCCCTAGGCCAGACTTTGGAAGGAGTGAAAGAAGTCAACTAGGATGGGAGAGAAAGTAAGGGTTCTCAAATTAGGGTAAGAGAAGAAAACATATAAATAAATAATTGTGCAAAACATGACTATAATTAAACAAATTCTGAGTGATATTTCCATCTAATTCATTTACATTTTAGAACACATTTAAGATTATGAAAACACATAAGAAAGGTAACATAATCACACAAAGGAAGTACTTCACTACAAATGGCTCATCTCATGAATCTTGTAGCGAAAAGATTTTATTACTTGCTCCAGTCTATTGACTTGAAAATAGTACAATCACCCTTAGGTTCAAAGTCAAAATTACTCTACAAGTGTAAAATAATCCACCCTAATACTTCAAAT
The DNA here is from genome assembly GCA_000404065.3 of Pinus taeda. Lineage (NCBI taxonomy): Eukaryota > Viridiplantae > Streptophyta > Pinopsida > Pinales > Pinaceae > Pinus > Pinus taeda. The sequence continues at coordinate 6,870 of APFE030749917.1, forward strand.
TTTGAATTATTTATACAAAACAAATTACAAAATATCTGAAACTATATTCAGAACTAATCTAGGAAAAAGGAAATATCTTCTCGCAAGAAGATAGAGACAATTATTGAACTGTTTCATGTTGTCCCTTTTATTTTGGTTCTATTGGTTGTAGACTTTGGTTTTTATCCCTTTATGTTGTTGGGTTGTTCGCCTTTCACACTGGAAGCCCTGTTTTACTTTAACCTTTCACTTGGTACTCTTTCATCTGATACACTTTAACCCAGCTGACCTGTCAATATCCTTTTACCCTATTGTATTATTTTTTTCTCTACATTTATAATTTACTTTGTTTTTACTATAGTAAATCAGTCATTTTTTCCCATCTTTATTCATCTGATAATTGGATATTGATCACTTTTCTATATATCTCATCTGCCTCTATATATTTGGCAAAAGTGGGCATATTAATGAACAAGTGTTTTACTTCATGCTAAAGGTAAAATAAGTTTTCAAATGTTTAGTACAAGACTTTGCGTCTTGGCATGCCCTTCATAGATGAGGTGATCACCTGTTCTTTTGCCACTTCCCTAATATTCTTGCTATAATCTACCCATGTCATTAACTTTTCATTTACAAATAAAGGATTAGGTAATCCCTTTTCTTTCAACAATTCAAACTTAGCCATGAACCGATCAACAACTAGCTGCATGTTCTAACACTTATCTTCTAGATTCAACATTAAATTTCTCTTGGTGAGAACTCTCCTAACTTCCAAAATTGTACCTGTCCTATCAAGTATCTAATGCTCTTATAGTTCACATTTATTCTTGGAGTTGAGGAAGTTGACGATTCTTGCTTCTTCCTCGAGCATATCTCCAAATTTTGTTTTCGCCCTTTCAATGGTTTCTTTTGCCTGCTTAATCAAATCAATCTGCTAAAAAATGACCTGGATAGATGGAAAAATATCATTGACAGAGTCAATGATATTGGCCCACAGTTTCTCTTTAGCCTTTCCTATTGGCTCAGCCAAGGTCAGTTCTTTTTCTAGGCCCTTTATCCTCTCATTCATCCTTGCAGCCTTTTGTTGTTCTTCCTTATGCATAATTTGGTCAAGTTTGTAATATGTCTCAAGGTTGCTGACTTTTTCTTTCAATTTGTTCATCTCATTGGTCTGAATGGACATTTCTTCCATTGCTTTGACCATCTTGTGTGCTTCTTCATCTATGGTACCTATTGTTGCTGATGTTGTTGCTAATATAGTCGAAGTTGATGCTGGAAATGCAGTGGCCATTGGACCAGTGGGAGCTAATGATGCTGCCAGAGTGGAAGGTACAGTTGTGGTTACTATAGGAATAAAAATTAGAGGATCACTATCAACATTGTCTTGTTTGAGCTGAATCAAGCTATCTCGCTCCTTTTCCATCTCCTTCTTCATGATTTTTCTGGCTTTCCAGGACTTCCTTTGTTTGTGGGTGTTGGAATTGAGGTAGCTTGAGATGTTTCTTGAGGGATGCAATATCCTCATTCTCTTCTTGATTAATTGTTTATCAACTTTGACATCCTTTGGTTCATGGACCAGTTCAATAATCAGGTCCTCCAAGGATTTTATCCTGATTTCTTTGGCACAAGAGGAGGCATTTTCCAGTTTGTACTAGGTTGTCACATTGTCAAATGAATATTTTAGTTTGAATGATGACATGGCCTTTATTGTGAGGGTGGAGTAGTTCACTTCTCCAACCTACTTGTGAAATTTGATCTGATCAATGGGATGAATATCCCTGGCCAAGACCTCAAAGTTGGTCTTCTTATAATCTTCTGAGGTTTTGGGCTGCTGTACCGTTTGCTGTAGGAATGACACCTGCATCTTTTCTTATTTGATATTAAAGGCTGACATCAATCTATTTTGGTTTGGTGGTGTCATCTTCATGTACTTGGCATATGTGTCTACCTTAAGCTTTTCATTTCTCATCTTAATCTCTTTGAATATTTCCTTGACATCTAATTCCTTGTCAGCTGGCCTGATAAAGGAAGACACCTCCACACTCTTCTGACTCTGGATGATCTAGGTGTTTGAAGATGAGGGTTGTTGTGTCTCTACTGATGTAGCTATCTTTTTTTTCTATTTACTGCTTTGCCCCATTTCATCAGTACCAATCATTTTTGTTGATGCAATGTTATCCTCCTGTTCAAATACAAGAGTCAACTTGGGACTTTTCCTTAGGTTGTACTGTTGATCAATGGTATCCATGGCCAAGCTTGATGCTTCCTCCCTATTTCGTTTGGGATTCTTCTCCTCACTGAGAGGAGTCTAAATGATAAGAGGGTTATTCATTGGCTATTCCAACTCTGGAACCTGCAAGAAAGAGCATTGGTCAAATTGTTTCTCCAAGTCAATCATGGTGTTCTCAACATCCACCACTGTGCTTTCCATATCTATCAATGTGTTCTCTACCCATTCTGACTGATTTGCATACTGTTCAATGTCCTGTCTAGGGTAGTGGATGTAAGGTCTGAGCTTGACCTCTTGTCTGAGTTTGTTTACAATCCCATGAGGGTCATAATGCCATATGAAACTATTATTGAATTTCATGCATTGGATCATCTTGTCTACCTCAGGGCTGACCTCTCTAGTGTTGTAGATGAAAGGTCCCATTTGATTCTTCATTTTAGACTGTGTCTTCTTCCTAGCAGCTAGGAAGTTGACCTCATCTGCACCTATCATTTGCCTAAACTATTCAAGGGAAAATATCCTCATGGGGAGGTATTTAGGCAATTTGTAAAGGGATAACTCATAGCCATAGATCTTGATTTCAATGTGATTCTAGTAGAGGTACCAGTCTCCCACTTTGCTATTCTTGGCTAATTGCAGTACTCTTTTAATTTCTGGGTTGATTCTAGGTTAAACCTTAGAAGTCACCATGTTCATAATTGGGTGTAGAGTCTATGAAGTCTTTGTATGAGGTGGAAAACTTGTGGACCAATGGTATCCTAAAGATGACTGATCTTTTCTTTCCATTGGTGTCCAATTTCTAGATCTTCAAAGGGAATTTCTTTGTCTGGTAATAGATGAACATATGAAACAACACTAAAGAGTATTTGAAAACACTTTAAGTGGGCAGTCTAGTGAGTTGTTCATGTATTCTGTTTGCAATGAACTGGGCATAATCATACAAAATGGCAGGAGGCTTGCCTAGAGTGAAAATGGACAAGAAGGCCATGATGACCTCATCCACAAGCTTGTCTGATGTCCATTCTAGGATGCATGAAATCATGGTGATTATTCTCGTGCCAGTTTCTGAAAAAATAGTGGAAACATAGGGTGGAATGTTTTTAGGAGTATGGCACTTCTCCATGATAAAATTTTGAAATATTTGTTTGATTTTGTCCAGGCCTAGTGTGATGTATAGGTCCAACAGGTGTCCAATGGACAATGGAGTCAAATTAGGACTAGGTTGGATTTGTCGCATTTAGTTGATGGATTCAGCAGTAATAGTAAATAGAATCTCATGTTTTCGTGCCTCAATAGCCCTATGGCTTGGAACATAACAAGCTTGCAAGAAATGTATTATGTCTGGGAATGGGTGGACATCTAGGAAGGTATACTTGGGGAGATTAGATTCATAAAGGTTTATATCATCAGCATGGTTTAGGAATCTCTCTTTGGCCCAACAGTGGGTTCTAAGAAGGTGGCGTGGGGTGGCTGTATCTTTGATTTGGAAGTCTCTGTTTGCCAGGGCCCGGTGGTAAATGTCTAAATGAGGGGTTGTCACTATTCTGGGTAACCAGTTTTGTAATAAACTGTGGAAATTTGGGTTATATGGCCATTGGAAGTGAAATTTTGACAATTTTGGAACAGGAGTAGGGTATGATCAGTTTGCAGATAGGCGTTTTGGTATTTTAGTTGGGGGAATAGTCTCAATTTACAAGGAATTCAATTAAATTCATTCAATTATTTCATGAATTTAGTGTACGTTTTAAATGAAGGGGGCGTTTTTGTTTTTGTAGAAATTTCACCTGTAGATCACCTGATAATGCAATATACTAAAGCAAAATACTTAATCTACTTCTACAAACAAACTTGTGGAAGCTTAATCAAATATGAGCATGATCAAATAGAACACATATAATAGTTGAAGAGAAAAGAATCACACATGAACACAGAAGAATACTACGAGGAAAGCCTCAGCCTAAAACCCCAATCTTTTTATTACAATACAAATGGAAATATCTCCGGATCACACAAAGCTTTAGCTCACAAGCTATCCAGCTCTCAGTACAATCTCAGAACACAGCTCATAGATTGAATAGACACAACATATGCCTTCCTCAACCCTCCAAGACTCCTGTTTCCTTGCGTAGTTTTTCCTGGGCTCCAATGATGCCACCTGCGTGAATTGGCCTCATCACACAGTCATTAAACTTAGAAGTAACTGCGCAATCATCATGGAATGAATTCCTTCTGCATGAAAGAGATATCCTCAATGGAATATTCCTGCAACTGATAGTACATTGTCCCATCATCTGATCTCAACTGGATCTCTGACTGAACTGACATGCATGAGTTATTTATGAGAGAATATTCAGTTATTTGAAGTGCAGTAGTCACATGCATGCATGCATTAACTAACTAAACTCACAATTAGTTCCTCCAACTGTTGGAACTAATCTAACTGGACTTAACTTAGTTAACTGAGCTAACTAATTACAACTCATTCTTATCTCTTTAACTAAGGGATAAATTCCTCAATCAATGGGATAATTGTTGCATGTCCTCACATGGACTTCATGTTTGATTTTCTCCAACTAATTAACTCAAGATGAATTAATTAATTATTTTTCAAACCACTGCTAAGATCAAATTCGAATTTTAATTCTCAATTTTAGTTCAGGGACTAACGAAAATTGGAATGTATCCCGAAATGCTATTTATGGTAGTGTTGTTTTTAACAATTCTATATTTAGTATTTCTTGTTGCTATTTTGAACACTCCCTCTCAACAAGAAAGGGATTATTAATCACCCCAATCCTATCTCTGTGGAACTTGAACAAGCATTTTGGCAATGCCTTAATCAAAATATCTACATCCTACTCTTTGCTTGAAACATACAACAACAACATGATCCTCTTCACCACCCAGTCTTGAAGATGATGGTAACTGATATCAATGTGCTTGGACCTATCATGAAATACTAGATTCTCAAAGAGTTTGATACAACTCTGATTATCGCAATAGATCACAGTTGGATCCATCCTCTAACCAAACAATCCCACTAGAATCTTCCGCATCCAAATGGCCTCGCATGCTGCCTGACTGGCGGCCATGTATTCAGCCTCTGCTGAGCTAAGTGTAACTGACTTCTTCTTCCTATTCTACCAAGAAACTGCAGCTGAACCAAGGTTGAAGATTCCTCCAGAAGTGCTCTTCTGGTCTAATGGACTCCCTGCCCAATCAACATCTATGAATCCCTGAAGCTTCACTCCCTATGTCTGTCTTACCACAATCCATACTGAGATGTGCCTCTGAGGTATCTTAGCACATGCTTCGCTGCCTTCCAGAACAGCTTGGTAGGCTAAACCATAGCTTGACTCAGCTGGTCCACCGCAAAGGACAAATCTGTTCGTATGTTCACTAGATACATTAGTGAACCCACAAGTTGTTGATAAACAGTAGCAGCTACTACCTCACCTGAAGTAGCATACTCCCTCTAGTTACCAGCTAGAGGAGTCTGCATGGGTTTGCACTTCTCCATGTGGAACCACCTGAGTATCTCATTGGCATACTTTCCTTGAGACACAAATACTTCCCCATCCTTCTTCCACACCTCCATTCCTAGAAAGTAGTGCATAAGACCCATGTCTTTCATCTCAAACTCTCTTGCAAGGTCCTCCTTGCAAGACATGATCAATTGATCATCAATATCAAATCATGCACATAAAGAACAATGATCAATGGCTTACCTTCTACCATGATGTGGTAAAGGTTCGCATCTGCTTCACTCTTCGTGAAGCCCAACCTAGTGAAATAGCTGTCGATCCTGGTGTACCAAGCATGAGGTGCTTTCTTCAGCCCATATAATGCTCTTTTGAGTATGCACACATGCGACTCACGATCGAAGGTCTCAAATCCTTCTGGCTCCTTAATGTACACCTCTTCCTCAATCTTGCCATTGAGGAACGCAGTCTTCACATCCATCTGATGGATCTTCCAACCCATCTGATTTGATAGTGCCAACATCGATCTAATAGATGAGTACCTTGCTACAGGAGAAAAATTCTCATCATAGCCAATCCCCTCAACCTGTGAGAAATCACGATCAACAAACCATTCCTTATGTTTCTCAACACTGCCATCAGCTACCTGCTTTACCTTGTAAAACCATAGGGAACTCACCACTGACTTGTCCGCAGGTCTTGGGACAACATCCCACACATTGTTCCGAAGGATAGAGTCATACTCTTCTACCATAGCATCAACCCAGACTGGTTACTGCACTGCCTCATCGAAAGAAGAAGGCTTAGTCACTACACACTCCCCAACTAGGGCCATTTAACCAATGTACCGCTTGGGTGATCTCCTCCGTTTGCATTGAGAGGATGGTTGCCCCACATTTTCTCGCACATTCAGCATCAACCTGTTAGCTTCCCTTGAGTGTTTCCACCTGTCTCTAGAAGACTCTGCATGAGTATATGTATCTACTCCCAGATCCTCTGCATGTGGTTGCTCTGCATCAGTATGAGGCTCCTTCTCCTTTGGAACCAAAAGTTCCTCCTCTGCATGCAACTTGAGGTCCCTCTCAAGTGATACTTGCATGGCTTTTTTCTCATCGAACTTCAGATCTCTACGCACCACTCTCCTCTGACTAGTAGGTAGAAACACCTGATAGTTGTGGGGTGTATCAGTGTACCCCACAAGTATCCCCAACTCAGCTATTAGATCTAGCTTCTTCTGGGTATATTTGGTCACATGGCAATAAATCGATCATCCAAAGATCCTGAAGTGACTCACATATGGTTGCTTCTAGGAAAAGGCCTCCATTGGTGTCTTCATCCCCATTATATGGTGTGGATTTCTATTTTGCAAATATACTGTTGTATTGCATGCCTCAGCCCACAAATGAAGTGGCACGCTTTGATCATGCAACATCGCTCGAGATGCTCCCACAATAGATCTATTCTTCCTTTCATCCACCGCATTTTGTTGTGGGTTATGGGGTGCCATCAACTCCCATTTAATTCCTTCTGCAGTGCAAAAGTCATTAAGCTATTAGGAGACATACTCTCCACCATTGTTGCTTCGCAACGCTCTTATTTTCTTTCTAGATTCTTTCTCTGCCAAGGCTTTAAACTCACAAAACCTCAAGAAGGTCTAATCCTTCTTTTGCATAAAGTAGATCCAACATCTACGAGAAAAATCATCAATAAAAGTAACATAGTACCTTCTTTTAGTGGTGGAGGATGTAGAGAATGGTCCACAAACATCTGTGTGGACTCGCTCCAGGATTTATACAGATATACTATCTCAATCCGAAAAGGAAGATTTTGCATACTTACCCAAGGTGCAACCTTTGCATGTATCCACTTGCTCCAGTTTTCCCTTGGGTAGTCCGGTAGAAATCTACTGCATGATCTTCAAGGCCCCATGGTGCAAGTGGCCCAATCTTATATGCCATAGCTCACCAACATCTTGGCTCTGCACTACCTCTACTTTGAAACTCAATGTAGCACAATCGTCTACCTCCACCTTGTAGAGATTCTTTACTTGAATCCCAATTCTCTTGGTCTGTCCAGTGCCGATATGCCTCAAGAATACCTTTCCTTTACTAAATACTACATCATATCCTTTATCTTCTAACATAGCAATGGAAGCAAGATTCTTCTTCAGACACGGTACATACTTTACATCAATGAGGGTGAGAGGAGCTCCATGCTCCCTCTGAAACACAACCATACCTTCACCTAAAACACAATACTTTCCATCATCGTCCATCTCGATGAGCATTTGGAGATCCTTCTCCTCTAAGGTACAGAATAGATTCTTATTGCCAGACATGTGGAAGGAAGCTCCATTGTCTAGGTACCAAACACATCCCACCATGGATGAAACCATGCATGCGATGAGAGAGAAATCCAACTCGAACTGTGAGGCTAGTGCCTCACCATCTGATCCCTTCGAGGATCCCTTTTTGGATTTCTTCTGTGGACAATTTGTTGCAAAATGGCCCACCTCATGACAATGAAAGCATCGCACTTTCGATTTGTCAAACTTCTTCCCACCATGGGAAGAACTGGATTTGGGATGGGACGCCTTCCCTTTCCATTTCCTGACCTTACTCGCTAAGGCTAGATTTTCTTCATCATCTTTCTTTGATGAAGATCCATTTATGGTGCTTCTTCTTATCTCCTCCTGCATCAGATCTAACCAAAGTTGTTCCCAATCTGGCAATTTCTCTCTTCCATTTACCGAGTCTTGGTAACTATGCTAGCTCTTAGGAATATGGAGAAGAGAAAGACTCACCAGGTCATCATCGGCTGTCGTGATCCCTACACTTCCAAGCTCATCCGTGCAAGTGGTGAGCTTGTTTAGATATGTAGAGATCATGTCACCCTTTTCACACTTGATTTTCTAAAGCTTCTCTTTCAGCGCTAGCTTCCTCTGATCATTGTGATTTTGATATAGATCCTTCAATGTTTTCCACATTGAATACGGTGTCTCCTTCCCATGGAGGCTCGAGACAATGTGGTCTTGAAATCCCTCTAGGAGGATTCTCCTTGCTCTAGCCACACATTTGTTCCATTCTGCCAGTTCTTGGGCATTAGCTGCTGCGGGCTTGGGGACTTCTCAATCAATGAAGTCCTTCAAACCATTTTCCTCTAATACTGCTTCCATAAGATCCTTCCAGGCTATATAATTCAAGCTGCCATCAAGGGCATACTCGAGTCTCAAACCATTGAATGCCATTGGTGAAATTGAGATGTGATAGGAACTCAATTTCTATAATCAGGAACTTCAAACTTCAAACTTATCCCTTCTTGTATATTGTTCTTTGCTTTAATCACCTTTGCTCTGATACCATGTAGAAATTTCACCTATAGATCACCTGTTAATGCAATATACTAAAGCAAAATACTTGATCTACTTCTATAAACAAACTTGGGAAGCTTAATCGAAGAAGAGCGAGATCAAATAGAATACATAAAACAGATGAAGAGAAAAAAATCACACATGAACATAGAAGAATATTGCGGGGAAAGCCTTAGCCTAAAACCCCAATCTTTGTATTATCATACAAGTGGAAATATATCTAGATTACAAAAAGCTTTAGCTCACAAGCTATCCAACTCTTAGTACAATCTCAGAACATAGCTCATAGACTAAATAGACACAACATATGCCTTCCCTTAGCCCTCCAAGCCTCCTATTTCCTTGCGCAGCTTTTCCTGTGGTCCAATGATGCCACCTGTGTGAATTGGCCTCATCACACACTCATTAAACTCAGAAGTAACTACGCAATCCTCAAGGAATCAATTCCTTCTGCATACAAGAGATATCCTCAACGTAATATTATTGCAACTGATAATACACTATCCCATCATCTGATCTCAACTGGGTCTTTGACTGAACTGACATGCATGAGTTATTTATGAATGAATATTTAGTTATCTGAAGTGCAGGAGTTACATGCATGCATGCATTAACTAACTGAACTCACAATCAGTTCCGCCAACTGTTGGAACTAATTTAACTGGACTTAACTCAGTTAACTGAGCTAAGTAATTACAACTCAAATTATAACTCATTCTTATCTCTTTAACTAAGGGATAAATTCCTCAATCAATGGGATAACTGTTGCATGTCCTCACATAGACTTCATGTTTGATTTTCTCCAACTAATTAACTCAAGATGAGTTAATTAATTATTTTTCAAACAGCTACTAAGATCAAATTCAAATTTTAATTCTCAATTTTAGTTGAGGGACTGACTAAAATTGGAATTTATCCCGAAATGCTATTTATGGCAGTGCTATTTTTAACACTTCTATATTTAGCATTTCTTGTTGCTATTTTCAACAGTTTTCTGCTCAAATACCTGGAAATTATGGTTGGGGCTGCAAACTGGTTTTAAATGGAGGTTTGCAGAGGCTTCTGCAACTTTGAGGTGTGTTGTGGTGGCATTTTGGAAGGTATCTGGTGGTTGGTAATTGGTGGTAGGAGCTCTGAGGGTGCTAGTGTGCCTTAGAGGCTTCAGTAGTGAAAACGGGTGAAAAAGGCCAAAATGGAGTATGAGGGCTTTTAACCTCGAGTGGTTAGAATTGGCGGGGAAATTATATGAACAATAGCGGTTTTCTTTATGGTGGGGAGGTGGTATTGGAGGGTATCGCACCGCTTATGAGGGTCAGGTGGCATTTTTCTAAGGGAACACGATGTACGCATGAGGCCGACACATAGCAAAATGGGCCAGAGAAAAACCGTCCATATCGCATGCTCTCGAGCCAGTAAAGGTCAGACATTGAGCAGGCGCAATATGGGTGAGGGCCATTAGATCAGGGGGTGGATGATCCAATAGCCGACATGTGGCAGAGTTGCACGATTGGGTGATGGGGTGGAGGTCAGTGGGACCCATGGGATAATTACGATTAAGCATAATTAACCCATGATTAACTGTTGGCTTATGAAATAAAGTGGGTTTATGGAATATAATGGGCAAAAATGAATTTTTGGAGTTAATAAAGTAATACGGGGGCAGAAATAAAGTTAGGATAAGAAGTTTAGTGGGTTTTTCATGGTTTTTAGGGAATTTAATACATGGAAAGTGATTTTTCCAAGGGGAAAAAGGTTTTCACACTAGGGGAAAGGGTTGTTTGGGAAGGGGGATGAATGTAGAAGGTAAATTGGCTAGGGAATGTCTGAAACCAAGGGGCAGGAGTCAAAATGAATGGAAATGGTGTCTTTAGAAGCCATGAAGGGGTAAAAGGGAAATTAGTGAGTATATAGTGGGGGGTGAAATGCAATGAAGGGGAAGTTAGGAAAATCAGCTTATGAACATGCTTTTCACTTTGATAACTACTCTTGCACACTGAAACACATAGTTAAGCATGATAGTAGTGTTTATGTTTCAAATGACTTGTATTTATGTAACCTTCCTTCTACTTACGCTTTTACTTACCCTAGCATTTTTTCTTCACTTTGTTGGGTGCACTTAAGCTAGCAAACCCATTTGTTTCCATATTTTTTATGAAACAAACTATCTACTGCTAACATTATATCTTCCAAGGGCTTAGATTAAATTGATAAGCTCTTTTTATTTCTCTACCTATATACTAATCTTCCAAGATTAAACTGTTTGGTCAGATTTTTATTCTCTAAATATAAACATGAAATTCAAAGCAGGAAATAGTCAAGATTAAATAGTTTGACTATCATGGGTTTTGGCATATGTGAGAAGATGCACACAACCATTATTTAAGACAGTAAAGTAAAGAGTAGTGGCACTTGGACTTGCACACTTTCATGATCTATTTTTGTTTGTGGTTCATAATTTTTCAGTTTTTGATCTTTTCTTATTTTTCTTGTACTCTGATATTTCTTTTAGGACATACCCTCTTTTCATTTTTTTTTTAAATTTTAATATAGAAAACATTTGCAGAAAGCAAAGGTATGTAAATATTACAAGAGCTAACCTTAGTCAATTCAAAATTATGAATCCTATTACTATAGGACCCTAACAATACCTACTTTGGAAATCTGATATAGAGATGTGAAGTTTACTTGTGCATTCCAGAAGGCCCATTTTGTTGTGAGGGGCTCCCAAGTTCAATTTATTACTACCTATCATCCTCATATGGATGCGAAGATTGGACTTATGAATCACGTACTTGAAGACATGCTAAGAATGTATGTTATGTAGCAACCAACTAGTGGGAATATTACCTTCACTTGGTTGAATTTTCATATAAAATAGTTGTCATGATTCATTTAAAATTAGTCCCATTGAAGTGTTGTTTGGAAGGAGGTGAAAAAAAACTACTAAGTGGGGCAATCCTCAATACAAGTTAATCTTAGGGCATGATATGTTATCATAAATCAAACAAATGATTAACAAGGTTCAATGAAACTTAAGAAGGTTGGAGACTATGTTTATGCGTGAGTTAAGCCTAACATAAGTACCTTAAGATGGGGTGGATTTTCATAGCTAGATCCCTCTTATTTTTGCCCTTTCTAAATATTGGAAATAATTGGGCCTATAACATACCAACTTGCAATACCTAGTCACATTTTAGTTCATAAATTATTTCATGTCTCATTACTAAAGAAGTATTTATATGATCCTATACACATTCTTAGCTGGAAAGAAGTGTAGGTAAATTTAATGATGGGTTTATAAGATCCATATATATTTCCTTTGATTAATAATTAGTAAGAACTAATGACAGACTTATGATTTTGAACAGGTTGAACTAGATGGAGAGTTTCTGGTAGAGCCTCTACATATTCTCGAGCAGAGAGAAGCAATGCTACAAAGGTGACTTATCACCCAAGTTCAGGTGGAATGGAAGGACTTTATTTCTGAAGAGGCCACTTGGGGAGATGTCAACCTTTTGTGAGAAGCATATCCAGACTTATTCTAAAGGAAGGAATGAACATCGAGGATGGTGTTATGCACAAGGTGGGGAAGATGTAACACCCAAAGGTATTTTAAAAATTTTGTATTTAGTTTTAATGTACAAATTTGGTAAATAATGGGATTAGTGGAGAAGCATAGTGAAACTCTAATTTTTGAAATAATGGATTATTTAATTTACTTTTGTTAAAATGGGAAGTCTTGGAATTCACCGGAGAAGACCCAAAAATGAGATTGTCATGTACCAAACAATTAAAGATAGCTAGTTGCTCTATTCCTAGAGAAAAATAATCTTAGTTGGAAAAGGGATTTGAGGAAAGAAAGAACAAAAGTTGGAGCACATAGAGGTTGATAGAGGAGATAGAAGTCCATACATGACAACTCCATTAAGGTACTCTTTACCTACACTATGAGACAATGGAGACATTGAGTTGATTATGAAATTCTTTGCTGGGTTGGGGCCTTGATGTCAGTGAATAGAACTTAGACGTCACTGTCTATTCTACTATTCTAGAGGATAAAATCTCGGAGGGAGAACCAAAAATAATTGTCATTCTCATGGCTGGGAGGAGAGTTCATTATCTAGGTTGAATTCCTCTGTTGTGTGATTTCTTAGATAGGTATGATGAAGTTTTGTTTGAATTAAAAAAATGTATTATTTCGATGTAAATGAAGTGTCTTAAAGAACACTAGAATAAATGTCAATCTTAGTTATGAAAGACGAAATTGTTGAAGTCAGTGATGTAATGTATCTTGGTAATGAAAAGATAAATGTTATGTATTCATTTGTAAGAAAGAATTTTTATGAACAAACTTATAAAGTCAATCTTTTATTGTAACCAAACCAAAAAAATAATGTGTAACCTAAAGCAACACATGACTTAATCAAGTGAGTTTGGGTTGCCCTCACCTAGTATAATAACATGAAGTCTAGCAAAAAATAATTTAATCTTTATGAATGGTTGAATCTGCATCAGATTGAGACTAATATTTTGAGTTGAGCAGTAAGGAAGAAAATATAGGGACTTCATGTAGAAGTAAATAAGGTTGACAATATCACTAGACAAAAATGTGGTATGTACGAAAAATGAAGAAAAGAGTAACTTAGAATTTGATTATGGTCCCATAAACTATAACAAAGTCATAATAATATTGTTCTCTTATCAATATTTCTATCAAAACGAATGTTGGTGTGAATTATTGTTAACTCTAAATAGGCAAGGGAAACAGGGTCGTGTGAGAAATATGATCAAACCCATTTAATTTATGGGTCAAGTTGACTTAAGCTAGCAACCTAGAATCCATTCTAGTCCCTTACAAAAAAATTGAATGTTTATATGCAAATTTAAATATGGGTTACAATTATAAATCCCTAGAATATTCTCTTCCTAAAGCATAGTCATTGACATAACTCTCAATTGCACCAAGGGAGAGTATACGAGAAGAAACTAGAAAGAAGAAGCCCCAATCTAGAAGTGGGCCAATTAAATAGTAAATTATCTGACAGATGAAGAGGCATGCATTGGTCACAGATCAAAGCACAAACATGTGGTCATTAACATATGACGAAGCACTGAAAAGAAATAAAATAATTAATTCTATGAACCCTGAAGTATCAAAAGGAAAAACCTATACGGTATGCTCAAAGCGATAAGGGTTTATGTATAATACATGTAGGAAATCTCATGCAGAGTTAGATCCTTCGTACTAAAATTCAGACACAAAGAAATATGTAGTTACCCATATTTCATCGAAGAGCAACTGGACAGTGAGATCCAAACCCTAGTGGATCAACGGCTGGATCAACACTAGTTGTCAAATCAACACTAGGTGAAATTTGATGGATAAGCCTTAACACTAGTTTTTTTAGCCATAGTACCATAACCATATAATTAACTCCATATCAAAATCCAAGCATCAATATAAAATTATAAGAGTATAATATTATGTGTTATGGGTACCTTGTTCGTTATAATGATATGTGTTAACAAGGGGACTTCCAATGCGTTTGAAACAAAAATATTAATTGATTTCCATAAAACATTAAATATTTAAGTAACTTAATTCAAAACACCTTATAAGCTAACAACTATAATTGTTGACATGTAAGTCACTATAAATGCACAAAACGTGGTTTCTTTAGTAAGATGTGTAAGTAAATTTTTATTTTATTTTATTGTTTGTATCATTTTGTGTTACAAGGAGGTACTCCTTAACTTCCTTAACTTCTATGGTCAACTTCATTGACTTCACTATATTCACTAGTACAGTTCATTTTTCCATTTCTAAGAGCTCAATTTGGTGCTTTGTCTCATCCTCTAAATTGAAATTGAATAAAAAATATATATGAATCCAATTATTTTCCTTTTATATAATCTATGCTCTAATAAATTAGGACTAGTCATCATAACCAGAATTTATGTTTTCCCTTTAACTTATCTTAATTGAATTTAGTGCTCGAAATGCCAAATTTTGATAACATGGGAGGCCAGCCTTCATCTGTCTTCACCATATGAATTTAATATTAAACTATTTCCTTAACTACTAGAGGATAAAATAACTCCTCTTTCATTAGTACTCTTCCCATATAACCTTGAGCCATGACTAGTGGCTTCAGTTCATAATGCACTTAGCTTCTTGATATGTTGGATTAGTTGTTGTTCCCTTAAACTTCAACCCTCTACATAAAAGGAAAAAATGGACTAGAGTCGTAGCTTAAGAAAATGAGGACCTTATTTTACATCCCCATTCACTAGTCTCTGAATGTTTCAACTGCTATATTTGCCCAAAGGCTAGAACCACAAGCTTACATCTAAAGGTGCACATATTCACAAACTTGCTTCTTGTAATGAATCCCAATGCTTCACCACATCATTAGTTGACATCACGCTTGTGGTATGATGAAATAATCATGTCATGTGGTGTCCCTTGGTTGGTTCCATGTGTCAGTCAGATTCATCCCAACTGGCCACCTATTGTAGCAGTGACAACCACCTTCCAAAATTTTTGCTCGCATGCAAATTTTAGAGCTTACCTTGGATCCTGCGATTGATTGTCCTTGGTAACTTGTTGGTAAGCTAATGATCTCAAGCTTCCCCTCGTTGATCTTAATATTTTTCCATTTTCCCATATTTTTGTAGCATGTTTCATCTTTGGGCATAAGGGTTGTTGTTTGTCATACAAAGGGAATGTTGTTCTGCTTCAAGGGAATTGTGTGCGTATGAGAGGTTGTCATCACGTAGACATGTTTCACACTCACTTCATGCACTCTTTTCACAAAGGTTGTTCCATCAATAAAAGTATGTCCTATGCATTCTAAATGGTCTACGTTGTGTCACTAAGTGTCTATGTGTGATCAAAGTTGAGTCTTATCATTGTTTACATTTGTGTCACTGATCTCACACTTAGTCATTTCTTAAGCAACCTAGCCTCATCCAGCATCCCAGAACTTTTCACCTTTTGTCTGGAACCATCAAGATTCCTCCCTTGCCTACTGAAACCCCACAATGCACAGAGACCTCAACATCCCTTGGCATACAAAACTGTGCAGTTGTTTCCTCGTGTGGCCTTCCCTAGTCGGAACCCACTGTCAACAAAAATTGCGCAGTATTGTCCCTCAGCTGCTCAATCTTCCCTAACCCCAGAAACTCTGTAGTATTGTCTCTTAGTCGCCCAGGTTTCACTGCACTCAAAAATTGTGTAGAGGCTTCCTCCCAAGAGCCCCATCCCACAACAGAGTCATGTGCCTAAAAAATGTGCAGTGTTGTCCAAGTTGCATTGTTAGTCTTGCATTCAAAAAATGTGCAAATGGGCCTCCCGTGGCCTCATCCTAGCACTAGTCACTTTCCGTTGAAACCACGATGATCCATCGCTCAGTGACTACAGGAAAAGGTGACATGCTGAGATCACTCCCAAGGAGTCAAGGAGAAGGATCAAGAGACCAGGTAATGGAAAAATATTAGGACCACGTGCAAAAATTGTCGGATGCATGAGCATCTCGATCGTAAGTATGGTAAGTAAAGAACACCTTTTGATGTACACCTCTTAGTTCATTTTGTCGAACCTTTTGTCATTGTCATATCATTCTGTCCTCAATAACATGCATGTGTGCAAACACAAAAAGTCATTTCATGTGTTTCCTCTACATGTCTTACTTCCTTTTCACTTGTTTGACCAACTGTTACCTTCGACATGTTGATTGCTATGTCATGCTTGCAACCTTGTTCTGGTGATGTTGAAGGTTTGTGTTTAAGTTGCAATTGCTATGTAAACATATATCATAGCCACACACGATGCTGTAAGAACTATTGCACAAGTGTCATCACAGTCATCTGAAGCTCTATTTGAAGTGTCTCACTTGTCGCTTTCATCATTAGACAGCCCCTGAATCGGTCACACTGAGCAAATGTTGTCTTATTGGATCGAGATGTCTTGTCGTCAAGTCATCTTGAGTGTGTTTTCGCAAGGTCATGTATACACGAGTTCACTCTCTCACACACTTAACCATTTTGGTGAATATCTATCGACCGGACCACCCTCCATCAGCTGGACCTCTATTAAGCTACATTGCACAGTCTCAGCCCTAAGTGATCAAGTATTGATGCCTAGAATTTGTGCAAAGTTTGAGGCGGCCTCCTAGGGAGTCTGCAGTGCACAATCTTGGAATCAACCTAGATGACTGTCACCCAGCACATCATATAAGTTACCTAATAATCCATCTCAATTTGCACTTCCCGCAAGCCAATCCATCAAGAATCCCACTGGTCAACTAGAGAGTTTGACCTAGCAGTGACCTTGGGCTTCACTCCTCCCAAAAATTGCGCAAAAGATATCAACATGCCTACCTGCATTGACTGAAGAAATTTCACAGACAATATGGATAGACACTGCTGCCTATCACTGCACTGCCTTTGAAAATTGTGCAGTTCTGTTAGCCAGTCCCCTTACCAGTCGGCCTGCTGCTCCTCCTGAAAATTTGCTCAGTTTTCTTGGACTATCCACGAGCTGCCCGACACCTTGCTCAGCTTAGAATTTGTGCAGACATGTTCAACATGACTACCTCCCAATTCTGCGCAGTTTTGGCGAGCATGCTTACATAGCCCACTCCTGCTCTCCCTTGAAAATATATGTAGTTTTCACTGTCAGTGCCCTTTGCTGCCCATAATTCCTTCCCGGGAAAAATTGTGCAGTTCTCACTCCCAGCTGGGCCAGATCCTCCAAAATTTCACTTTTGTTCTAGACTACTCATCCCATCCTCCTAGTGACCTCTACACAATTTTTCTTGATAGTGCCCCAGATCCTCACATCCCAACCTAACATGTGCTCTGCACTGTTTCAGAGCCTTGTCCTCTCTCCCGCTCACCTACACCCGTAAACAAAAGACTATGCATCATGGTAGACTAGGGGATTTATGTATTTGATGTCATATCATCATGAGTTATTGAAGAAACACGTACATGGATGAAACATGGTGTGACAAATAACGAGATGAACAAGGAGCGCATGCTATAAAACTTGCTTGCAGTTGGAGGAACACATGAAGCATACCAAGTAGCAAGAGAAGGAGACACATGCGTATGCATGAGATATCAATCCAACACTAAGATGATTGAATATTCTGTGCACACCGCCATACAAAGGTGAAGGTATGGTACACCATGGGTACACTCATCACTCAGCAACACAACAACTCAACACAAACAACACAACCAATATGTGCATCCCAACTGTGTAATGTCGAGTTGTGTCATGATCTACCTCAACCACATCAACACATTGGTTCATAACTGTGTAATCAATGTAATGTATCGTGGAAGTCGAAGAGACCCACATATGACGTCAAAGAGTCATGTAAGTCAAAAATTCATGTAAGTCGAATAGTCATGAGGGAAGTCGACCAGTCACAATGATTAGTTTCACCCTTGGCTATATATACCCCTCATTTGCACATGAAAAGTACTTTTCACCTTGGCTCCTCCCACATAGCCTTGAGAGTTTGTAGTATTTTCTTTGAGGAGTGAGCAGTGGCTCCAATGACCCGCTACCGGGGTTAGTGATGTAATGGTCTACAGATGTGTCTTGGAACTTTCGCTTAATTCAGAAGCCTGTTGATAGGCAAACACGTTTTCACACATGTATTGTATTCGTTTGTAAGACTAGTATTTGGATGCTTGTAATGCATGTTGCTTTAAACATTATTAAGACAATTGAACTATTTTAGTTGTTTTAGTATATATTTTGCTGGAAATTTGTTGTATCAGTTGTTAACATTGTCTTGCTCATGAGGACTATTCCACCAGACACTCGACACATTGATTCTCATAAACTTGTTATAACGACCGTCGCACTCATGTGGACTATTCTGTTAGGTGTTGTAAGTGTTATGTGTTCACTTTGTGTTTGTGACTTTAGCATCTATGTGGACTACTCCACCGGAAGTTGTGCATATCCTGTTGTGTCATGTGTCCCTATCAAATTTGGGACTACTGCCTTTCAACTTGAGACTCACTAATCACTCTCTCCCTTCACAATGAAATAAATTTGACACATGGGACACTAAGCACTCACCACGCACACGAACCTCATCGTTTGAAGACTAAGTATACCACTCTCATGCACTGAAAATCAAGAGCTAAGGCATAATATAATGGAAATTGGGCCATCATACTAGATAGGATTCCTACATCAAATGGTGTGAGGTCTAGTACATCGTCAACATTTATGGCGCTAGAAGGAGGGCTAGAGGACAAAGTCAGTCATCACAATCTATTTTGAATCTCCACATACTTATCATGACCAAACACATAATTTATCTTCCGTAGTGTATGTCTTATAGGAACAACTTTGAAATCTTGAAGAAGGTCTAGAATCTCTTGTCACAAAACACATATAAAGGTTAAGGCGGAATGGCCTGGATTGAACATAGAATGGCCTTTATAGTTATATGTCATAAGTATAAAATCCATGAATATTACATATGTTTTGGAGTCTTTTTTGGGCATATTTTTAGTCAAAATTGTTCAAAATTTCACAAGGATGTGTTAGAATCATATGTTTGAACTATAAACTTTTAAGACTCTCTTTATCCACTTAAAAATACATTTTAAAATAACAAAAAAACAAAATTTGTTGAAAAATAATTTCACTAAATCCCTAGGGAAAAACATCAAAACCTTTAATAATTAGAAATTAAATTTCATAATTCAATGTGGAGAAAATCATAATAAGCATGCTATCATTGCAATTATTAAAAATGTATAGTTGAAATGAAATACAATTTAAAACCTATATTATAGTTATCTATGATTTTTTGGTTATTTTCAAGGGTTATCAAAGGTTTTCTTGGTGGTTTTCATGGTTGCTTTTTGTAGTTTTCTATTGTTTTAAGTTTTTATTTTTTTGTATGGCAGTGTATGGTTAGTTTTAATTTAAAATTATTTTATTTTTAGCAAGAAAAAATAATTTAAATAAGTAAAAAATGGAAGGAAACCTACCTCGACCTACATACTATTGTTGGATCAAGGTTCTGGCATGGTGGTGGGATCGTTGGGTGGCTAGATTGAGCTCCTACATCTCAGTTGTGGTTCCAAGCTCTTGGTTGAGCTCCAATTTCCCTTGCATTTTGTGCAAAATGGCTTGTGCAGAACATGAACAAGTGTTTTATTCATAAATAGAGGCTTGTTCGAGCCACTTTTTTATTTCTGCACCCACATTGTTATTAGTGGGAAATTTAAAAAAGAAGATGTTATCTATCCCATTGTTCGATCATGCTTCGAGATAATCTCAAGTTACACAAGATATAATCAAGGGTTTGTTTTAACACCTAATCAAGAAATATTTAAGCCCTTAAATAACTCAATCAAGAGTTGAAAGAATGATTGATTGAGCACTTAAAATTGCTCGATCAAGCTGCGTTTTTCACCCACAAGCTCCCTTGCTTGCAAAAACTTGTAACCCAACTTCATGCATAGACCCTTATATGTATCTCATGGGGAGGAGCTAGACAAGACCAAAGCTCCAAGACTTGAATATTTTCAAGTGGGTGAAGAGTATGAGGATGTATTTGAAGAAATAATAGGATTTTCACTAGAGGGATATAGACTTTTCTAGTGGCCTAGATCCTGGTACTTACCTAGTCCCATAGACTTAGTAATGAGAACCCCATAATTATAAGAATTACAAATTTTTCTAGAAGAGTTGTTCAAAAAAGGGTGCATATGTTCATAGGTCCATGTTGAGCTCTAGTTCTCTTTATGAAAAGGAAGGATGGAACATTGAGGTTGTTTATTCAATTTAAATAGATGAATAAATCCATGATGTAGAATAAACATTCTCTAGCCAAAATTGATCACCACTTTCATTAGCTAAAAGGAGGAAACTTATTTTCAAAGATAGAAATAAGACCAGGATATCACAAGCTAATAATTAACGAAGGATATATCAATAAAAAAACATTTAGAACAAGGTATTAACATTATGAACTTTTTTATAATTCCTTTTGAATTGACCAATGAACTAATTATCTTATTCGTAAAATATTTTCATAATCTTGTGACTATATTCTTGCATGACACACTTATTTATTCTAAATAGAGGAAGAACATGAACATCCCTTGAGATTAGTGTCATAAGTTCTAACTATATGCCACACTAGGAAAGTTCTCTTTTTACCAATAACATATTCACTATTTAGGGGTCATAATTACAAATGAAGTAATAGCCATGGATCCATATAATATTGAAGAAATTAGAGCACAACAAATGTCTTAGAAGTAAGATATTTCATGGGAATTTTAAGCTATAATAATATATTTATTGGACGATTTTTAATAAATATCTTGCAACACAACTAATTGTTTGAGAGAAGAGAGGATAAAAAGAATTAATGGAGAAAATTAATTTTGATTGAGTTATAGAAAATAAATCATATAAAAATGAATAAATGAATACAATATAATCTAATTTAATGTAACATAACGGAATAGTAATGCATGAAAATAATTTAGGATTCACAACATGCAAAACATGAGAGAGGATGCATGCCCTAGTTATCCAAATGAAATGAACCATGCTTTCACATGGATGCCAACTTAGAGTTTATTAGCCTGATTCACTGAAATAGTTTGTGTTCTTTCATACATAGAATGTAGGGTCTAATCCATGCTCAAGTGTGCACTTATTCACAGAAAATAGGAATTACATAAGATGGATGAAAGAAGTGCCATAAATCCCACAAAATAGGAACTAGCCATGATCTGAATTGGATCCTTAAACACTCTTATAGTTTCCTAAACTCTGTAAAACTCATATAAAAGTTTCAAATGATATGGATGTTGAGCTTATCAGAAATAACCTCTAGACAATGGCAATTTGTGGTCAGCACGGAGCAACGAGGACCCTCGGTCAAAGCATGCAGACCGTTGGCCCATGGTAACTGCGTGCTGCCACAAACTGGCAAAACGAGAAATCAGATCCAAAAACGAAGGTAGTTTCTAATACGTGATTAGTGCTAAAGCACTAATCAGTATCACAGGGCGTCTCCCTTAGTGAAGGAAAGCCCTAAGCACTTGGTCACGAGGAAAATCATAGAACCACATGGAAATCGCTGATTCCGTTAGAAGGTGGGCCCCGTGCTAAAACCAACAGGATATCAGAAGGCCCTCAAGCAGTAAGCAAGTTCAGCCTAGTCCCGCGCGATTCCATACAAGGGGTGACACACATCCAGTGGGTGAGAGAGAAAACTGCTCTCATTGCGCGGGTAAAGGGCATGCTACTTACCCGCACGATATGGATGGAGACCGTAGGATCTGGAGGCCCTAGATCAACGGCGGAGAAGCAATCCGATGGATGACCCGATTGATAGGGAAATAGGCTGAGGCAGATAAGATTTGAGATCCGGCATGACCGATGAGTTGGTAAAAGGAACGGTTTCACGGGCAATCTTGGAGAAACGGAAATAACGACCGTTCAAAGAGAACTAACACTCAGTTCGTGAGGGAAACAGGTGACCACCTCTCTATGAAGCATTACAGTGATGATGACGTAGAGAAAGGGAATTCCAGCAGACAAAGGTGGGAGATCCAAAGAGCAGGGAAGCAGAAACGAATAGTCAGGGAGAAGATTGGCTTTAAGCCACGAATAGACAGAGAAAGAAGAGAGGATAAAGAAGCAAGAAAAGAGAGCAAAGAGAGGGAGAAGCAAAAATTGTAGAGAACAGAGAAGCTGATTTGACCTGCAGAGCAAAGGCGGCATCAAGCAGATAGAGACAGAGGGAGTCTGAGAGGCTGTGAACTCTAGAGAAGGCTTGAGAGGTTCAAGCAACTCCTTTGTGTATACTTGTCAGGTATTGAGTACCAAATTGGACTCATACCACTGAGACCAGTTGAGGTCAGGATTTAGTAAGGGGAGTCTGTGCACTCTAGAAACTTGGGGAATCCAAGTACAGTCCTACTGATCATTATCTGTTAAGTGAGACTCAATTTGAGCTCACTGTTGTAAAACACTTCTTTTTAAGACACAATAGAAAGGCCACCACTGAAGGCTGGACCAGGAGATGTAGCCCAGGATGATTGGGTGAACTCCTTATTAAATTTGTTGTGTTATGTGTTTGCTTACTGTGTTCTCTTACTGTTTCAGTGTCTGTGTATTTCGCAATCTTATCGATCCATTGCATAAGATAACATAGGCACACCCCAACACTTGAGTCTGTAATACCTTCATTAATTAACTGAGATCATTCACGAGTGATTTCAGATCAAGTGGTATCAGAGCTCCTAGGTTGTTAAGGTTAGACAAGCTTGTGCTGGATTTTGTTGTTGAATGCTAACTAGATCAAAGCTTAAATTAAGAGAAGGCGAGTTGGTCGAAACTAACCTGGAAATTGGAAGAGTCTGTCCTAAGAAGAAAATGTCAGAAGAAAGTCCCTTGGGACCAGACCCCCAATTCATAGATAGTTTCCTGGCCATGAGGTCCATGGTAGAGGAAATGTACAGGGAGTTTAAGAAAGGTAAAGATGAAGATTCATCACACTCTAAAGAAAAAGGAGAAGAAGAATCTCTCCTCCGTGACCACTCAAAAGGCAAAGGGAAAGAAGAAAACTTTCTCACACCTCCTAATAGCCCTGAACATAAAAAGAAGACATCTTTGATTAAATTATATGTTAAATTTGATTTACCAATATATGATGGAGAGTTGAATGCAGAGAAGCTGGATAATTGGATTAGACAAATTGATGTTTATTACAGAGTGCAGAGTATCGACTCAGACAAGAGTAAGATTTAGCTGGCCAACCTACACCTCGGAGGCACTGCCTTGGTATGGTGGGAAGGGAGGACACAAGCTGACATGAAGAAACATGGTAAGATTATTTCTGCCTGGAGTGAATTTGTTTATGCAATCAAACAACAGTTCTATCCACTAGCTTACATGTAGCAAGCCATGATGAGCTAGCAAACTCTTTGCCAATTGAAAGGGCAAAGTGTACAAGGTTACACCCAATAATTTAGGAAAAGAGCTTTGATTGTAGGAATTTCATTAGACTCATCTAAGCTGTTGAAGTACATAGGTGGTCTACACAGCTACATGAGGCACACCATCCTCATGTTTAATCCCACTAGTATAGATGAGGTATTTGTTCAAGTTATGCATCTAGAAGCTAGAGGAAAGAAAGGGAACCCAGAAGTTGGAGGATCATCCAAGCCCACTGCAAGCAAGAATAAGGAGAAAAGAAAACAGAAATGGGAAAGAGAGGAAGGCCAACAATACACAAAAAAGCAAGTCTTCATGCACTCACTATAAGAAGGATGGGCATGATGATTAGCATTGTTGGATTCTGCATCTGAAGCTGAGACCTAAGAAGTTCGAGGGCAAGAAGAAGAAGACTACTCCAGCTATTCAGAAAGATTTGGGGTCGGACTCAGGAGATGAAACAACCATTACAACCACTGGTATAAAAGGTAAAAATTCTGAAGCATCTACTAGTAATTCTGCACAATCCACTAATAATGAAGAAAATGAGAGAAAAAGACATGAGATTTTCCATATTCAAGTTATTTTCAAGCATCAAAAGATTGATACTTTGTTTGATAGTGGCTCACAAGTAAATTTAATTTTTGAAGCAATTGTAAAGAAGTTAGGATTACTGACTACACCTCACAAGAAATCATACCCATTAGGTTGGTTAAGTGATAAAGCACAACTACAAGTGACTAGACAATGTAAACTTAAGTTTTGTTTTGGGTCAGCATTTGTAGATGAGGTTGAGTTAGATATAGTTCCTTTGGATATATGTGGAATTGTTTTAGGAAGTCCTTACTTGTATGATAGAAAAGTTATTTTCTATAGAGTTGAGAACAAGTATCTACTTGTTAAAGGTGGAATCAAATATATTGTAAGAGCTCATAAGCTCAAGAATAATTACACTCTCATAAACACAGGGAAAATGAAACGAATTGTAAAGTCATGCAAACAATTTTTACTGATGGTTGTAAAGGAAAAGAAACCTGATAAAATCATTGTATTTGAGGGATGTAATGCTAAACAGTACGCTGATTTAGAAAAAGTTGTTTCAGCATATGATATCTTATTTCAAGAACCTAAAGGTATGCCACCCAAAAAGGAAATAGTGCATGATATTAATTTGCAGCAAGATGCTCCATTGCCTAACATCGGAATGTACAGGTTGTCCGCTTTAGAGAATGAAAAAATCAAGAAGCAGGTGCAGGAGTTGCTTGAGAAGGGGTTCATTAGACCTAGCACGCCACCATGTGGGTCGCCAATTGTT
This sequence comes from Pinus taeda, assembly GCA_000404065.3. Classification (NCBI taxonomy): domain Eukaryota; kingdom Viridiplantae; phylum Streptophyta; class Pinopsida; order Pinales; family Pinaceae; genus Pinus; species Pinus taeda. The sequence continues at coordinate 32,250 of APFE030749917.1, forward strand.
TTGGTGAAGAAGAAAGATGGCTCGTGGAGAATGTACATTGATTATCAAGCACTGAATAAGATAACAATCAAAAATCATTATCCCCTTCCTCGCATAGATGATCTATTAGATTAGTTAAAGGAAGCTGTTTATTTTTCCAAGTTAGACTTGCATAGTGGATATCATTAGGTCAGATTTGCAAAACAAGATGCATGGAAGACTACTTTCAAAACAAAGCAGGGATTGTATGAGTGGTTGGTTATGCCTTTTGTCTTAACTAATGGTCCTGCTACTTTCATGAGAATAATGAATGATGTACTCATACCTTTTCTTGATGAGTTTCTTATTGTATATCTGGATGACATTCTTATATTTAGAAAAATGTGGGGAGAACATTTAAAGTATGTTAAGCACACACTAGATGTTTTGAAAAGAGAAAAACTTTATGTTAAACTCTCAAAATGTGAATTCGGCAAAACATATTTGAATTATTTGGGACATATAGTAGGGGTGGTGAATTGAAGATAGATCCCTCTAAGGTGGCAGTCATTGTAAACTAGCCTAAACTCGACTCTGCTACAGAAGTTAGAAGCTTCTTAGGAGCAACACAATATTGGAGAAAGTTCAGTTCTAACTTTTCCTTAATTCCAGCTCCCTTACATGCTTTAACAAGATTGAACAAGGTGTTTCAGTAGGGAGGCAAACAGCAGAAAGCCTTCGACACCTTGAAAGAAAAGATTAGTACAGCACCAATACTAGCATTGCCTGATCTTCAAAGACCATTTGAGATCCAAACGTATGCCAATGACTATGCCATGGGAGTAGTGTTGATACAGCAAAGTAAACCCATATGTTATCATTCTGAGACATTTAATTCTCTAGTAGTTAACTATCCCACATATGATAAAGAATTGTATGCATGAGTACGAAGCGTGAAAAAGTGGAAACATTAATTAATGGGCAAAGAGACAATTATACATACTGATCAACAACCACTTCAATATCTACACTCCCAAACTAAGTTGCTGCAATCAAGACATTATAGATGGATGGGTTTTCTACAACAGTTTCATTTAGTCATCATATATAAAAAAGGCATACACAATAAAGTTGCAGATATGTTATCTAGACCTATTATAAATGCATCCACTATACTTAAGCATAACTCAGTATTGCATGAGAGCTACATTGAACAATATGCTCAAGATATAGATTTTAGAGATGTATATGCAACTTTAAGTCAAGGCAAACGAGTAGAAGAATTGGATTATCACATTAAGGACCAACTCTTGCATCATTGTGGGAAGCTATGCATTCCAAAAACTGAAAGAGTAAAGATAATTTGAGAAGCACACACTTCTCTAATATCAGGTCACTTTGGTGTAAGTAAAATGGTTGCACAGCTGCAAAGATTTTGTTATTGGCCAAAATGAATGATACCATTTCTAGATATGTAAGAGGGTGTACCATGTGTGCTAAAAGCAAGCTTAGCAATAGAAAACTAGGCTTGTACACTCCACTGCTAGTTCCTTCTCATCCTTGGGAAGGTGTTTCCATGGACTTTGTTGGAGGACTGCCTAAATCTAGGAAAGGTCATCACTATTTATATGTTGTTGTGGATAGGTTCAACAAAATGTGTATTTTGATACCTTGTAATAAACAGATTACAGTTGAACAAACTGCAAAGTTGTTCTTTCAGCATGTATGGGTTCATTTCAGATTACCCACTTCCATTGTATTCGATCGAGACACCTGATTTGTTGGGAAGTTTTGGTTGAGTCTATGGGAGTTGATGGACACCAAACTGAAGAAAAGCACAACCTTTCATCCACAGACAGATGGCCAGACAGAAGTGGTCAATAGGATAGTGATCCAGTTGCTCAGAGGCTATTGTAGCAAGCATCCAAAACTTTGGGATGAACATTTGTGTTATGTGCAGCATGCTTACCACCGAGCAAAACATTCTTCTACATAGAGATCTCCTTTCGATACCTACTTTGGTTTCACATCAAGGTCTCCCTTGGATTTTGTCTTTGGTAAAGACATAGTAGTTGATGGACACAATGATGTGGACAAGGCAACCAAGTTCATTGAACAAATCCAAGAGATTCACCAAGAAGTACAGGAACAACTAGAAAAGATCCAAGCCAAATACAAGGCAAGGCATGACAAGCATTGGATGGAGCATATTTTCCAAGTTGGTGATAAACCCTGGCTATATATCAGCAAAGACAGAATGCAAGGTGAAGGTAAAAAGATAAAGCCAATAAGGTATGGACCTTTCAAGATACTTGAGAAAATTGGTGAGAATACTTTTCGCCTTGATTTACTAGCACATCTACTCAGTCGTTAATGCAAACAGCTTGAGACTATTTGAACCTTCATTAATTGAAGATCCCAAAGAGCAGAGTTAGTTGCCTTCTATTGATGATCTGTTACCTGAATATCTTAATGAATTGTAAGAAGATACAGTTCTGGACAGAAAGGTGAAGACGACGCGTAATGGAGATGTTGAGTACCTCAGGATTGGACTCAAGGGTTCAAAGCCAAGCAATGCAAAATGGTTAGAGATTGGACAAGTGAGACAACTATACCCTCACTTATTTGATGCTTGAAAACCAACTTTTGGTGGTCCAAAAGCTTTTTTTCAGTGGGAAGGTTGTGATCCAAATTGGATCCTTAAACATTCTTATAGTTTCCTGAACTCTGTAAAACTCATACCAAAGTTTCAAAGTGCTATGGATGTCAAGCTTATCAGAAATAACCTCTGGACAATGGAAATTTGTGGTCAACATGGAGCAATGAGGACCCTCGGTCAAAGCATGTAGACTGTTGGCCCATGGTAACCGCATGCTGGCACAAACTAGAAAAATGGGAAGTCAGATCTAGAAACAGAAGCAGTTTTTGATACGCTATTAGCACTAAAGCGCTAATTGCGTATTGGAGGGTGTCCCCCTTAGTGAAGGAAAGCCCTGAGCGCTTGGTCACGGGGAAAAGCATAGAACCACATAGAAATCGCCGATTCCGTCAGAAGGTGGGCCCAACGCTAAAACCAGCAAGATATCGGAAGGCCATCAAGCGGTAAGTGGATTCGGCCCAGTCTCGTGCGATTCAATACAACGAGTGACATGTGTCCAGTGGATGAGAGAGAAAACTACTTTCATCACGTGGGTAAAGGGCATGCTACTTACCCACACGATATGGATGGAGACCGTAGGATCTGGAGGCCCCAGATCAACGATGGAGAAGCAACCCGATGGATTGACCGGATTCAACAGGGAAATAGTTTGAGGTGGATAAGATTTGAGATCCAGCATGACCGATGAGTTGGTAGAGGGAACGGTTTCATAGGCGATCTTGGAGCAATGGAAATAATTACCATTCAAAGAGAACAGCCACTCAGTTCACGAGGAAAACAGGTGGCCACCTCTCTGTGAAGCGTTATAGTGATGATGACGCAGAGTAGGGGAATTCTAGCGGAAAAAGGTAGAAGATCCAGAGAGTCGGGAAGCAGAAACGAACAGTCAGGGAGCAAATTGGCTTTAAGCCACGAACAGACAGAGAAAGCAAAGAGGAGAAAGAAGCAAGAAAAGAGAGAAAAGAGAGGGAGAAGCAAAAATTGCAGACAACAGAGAAGCCGTGCTGACCTGCAGAGAAAAGGCAACATCGAGTAGATAGAGATAGAGGGAGTCCGAGAGTCTGTGAACTCCAGAGAAGGCTTGAGAGGTTCAAGCAACTCCTCTGTGTATACCTGTCAAGTATTCAGTACTAAATTGGACTCATACCACTGAGACCAGTTAAGGTCGGGATTCAGTAAGGGGAGTTTGTGCACTCTAGAGACTTGGGGAATCCAAGTACAGTCCCACTGATCACTATCTGTTAAGTGAGACTCAATTTGAGCTCACTATTGTAAAACTCTGCTTTTTAAGACACAATAGAAAGGCCACCACTAAAGGCTAGACCAGGAGACGTAGCCAAGGAGGATTGGGTGAACTCCTTATTAAATTTGTTGTGTTATGTGTTTGCTTACTGTGTATTCTTACTATTTCAGTGTCTGTGTATTTCACAATCTTATCGATCCGTTGCATAAGATAGCATAGGCACACCCCAGCACTTGAGTCTATAATACCTTAATTAATTAACTGAGCCACAAGTGATTTCAGATCAAGCCATATAATTAAAAAATGAGCTATCTTATCCCTAAAATGTGGAATTTATCTATGGTAAATCCATAGAATTGATAGACTTACCAATGGTGACCTACAAGTCCGTCGTCTTGGAAATCCATAGTAGTTTCTTATGGTATTTCATACGATGAACATTAAGTGTATTATGGAAGAGAAAAAATTGTGCATGTGAAGGAAAATGATGCATACACATCAACAATTACTATTAACAATATATTTTGGTTAATCAATTTCTTTGGAAAATTTATATTTTATGGTGTTGATAAAGGATTTTTTAGACACCAATATTATATACTATTGTTTTAACAATTTCTTTAAAAATTGACATTATTTCTATTCGTTAAATGATGTTTTGGGAAATTGATGCTATGCATTATTAGTTAAAAGGTTTATCAAGAAATTAAATTAGTTAAATGATTTCTTATTCAACCAAAGCTAAACATTTCATATTGTGAGTTGAAAGGAGCTTAGGGATACATATGGCGAAATTGTAGTAGAATTCATCACCCTTAATTTTACTACTATGTAGAAAAAAGCATGGGGATATAATTTGATAACTTATATTGGTTTTTGAACTACTAATATAGTTATCCATGTATTGATTCTAGTACTCCAAAATTAATTTTCAAAGAAGAAATTTGAAATTGCTATATTGTTACATAACTGGTGCTATTTTACCCATTGTATCAACAAGAAGAATTGTATATGTTGTTTTGAGACTTAGAATCAAAATTAAATTGATAGTTGAATATTAGTATGTGGATAATAATTTTTGTGTATATATATATAATCCATAGTTTCATCCTTTAAATCACTTTAACGGGAAATGATTGATTAGTTAATTTAGTTTATATATAACACATTGATATTAAGATTAATGTACACCATTGTTAGCATTAATTGTTAATTTGTTTAATATATCACACAATAATATCTAACATTTTTTTGCTGACATAGATTTGATGTATTATGACGTGGATGTAGCACGTGTGCATCAATGCCATTTCTAAAGGATTGATCTCTTGGGGACCCTATGCATTTTCACATGCATATGGAGACTATCATTTTTATGTTGGAATTGATGTTAACCTCAATTATGACAATCATAGGATGAGATGGTAGTTAATATTGGCTTTTTTTAGATAGTTTTCAATTGAGTGTGTTTCCTGCTCAGTTGGATCTTAGAAAGTGTGGATCCTTGGCACGATTATTGATGGGTGTTCTTTCCTAGATAAGTTCAAGGATGGAGGTTATATATTTGAAGGAATGTTGTTTATCGGTAAGTGGATAAAAAATATCAACATAGTGAATAGTTGGATAGACCTCTAAAATACCTTTTCAATGGTATATAGCACATTGGAAATTTCCTAAGGGATAGGGACTTATGACGGTTAGAAGTTTGGCATGGTTCCATAATTACAAGGTTTCATAGGATGGCATAAGGCATGGGATGATAATTTTGTTATTAACTAATATATGTCACACCACAAAGGTTTGGAAAAATAAGTATAAGGAGGTGAAAAAAGAGAGATGGATATTAGTTTTTCACTTGATGGGAAATTTTATGGAACACCACGAAGGTGCAACTTGAGGGTGGTCGCTTAGAAGAACTAATAGATGTCATTGCATGGGACAAACTTTAGGAGACAGAAACATTTCCCAATAGTAATATATGATGACAATTAACCAAGTGGTTCCTTTTTGGATAAAAATGAAAATAACTACATAAAACATAACATGGACCTTGCTTCACTACTGAAGACATGTGGGAGACAACCAAAATTCACAAGGAAGAAGTACAATGTGGCCCACTAAGAAAGTGACAGTTAGTAGACAAGTTTCATTGATGTGTCCAAGAGACAATGTGACCCAATGATGAGAACACATGTGGTAGATAGGTGGAAACCAAGAGATGAAATGCCTAGTATTAGTAAATAATAATAATAATAATATAAATAAAATAACAAATAATGAAGAAATATAATAATAAATAAAATAACAAATAACGAACAAAATATAATAATAAATAATGTAGCAAATAACGATATATATATAAAGTATAATAAATAAATTAATGCAAAAGAGAACGTAGAAAGGAACTAAAAAGAATGATGAGAATAACAATATTACTATTAAAGTATTTGCATAATTTGTGGTGTTAATAAGATATTTAAAATTTTATTTTATGTTAGAAAATATATGGGTTCATTAGAAACTATTTATTTCGAAAAAAAATAAAAAATGTTTTCTTTATTGATAGTTGTCACCATTTGTGGTTATTGAAGAGAACAATAGTTGTAACTTTCCCTTTGAAACACTCAAAATCAATGTCCTAAACCAAAACCAACTTGATCATACACATTAATTATGCAGCATAAAGTCACACAGTTTGAGTTCTAAATTGGTGGATCTTCTATTATTTGGCAAATTTTACACTAGTTGGTGTGCATATGTGTGTAGTAACACTGATCCAAATGTATTAGTGTATTTATTAATTTAAAAAGAATAATAAGTGACTAATGTGGAGATAGCACCATGAAGTCCAAAGAAGCGAGGCCATGGTTGTGAACCTTAAACAAAAGGTCTTTGGGCTTACCATTAAATACCTCAATCCAAAACCCAAAATATATAGGAGGAAGACGATGAAACCCTTGAGGAACACATGGTAATATCCTTTAAAACTCATGAAATACATAAAACTCACATAATTCAACATTTAATGTGCAAATGGAGATTCTATAACATCACTGTGGAGGCATTGTGTCTTGAAAGTACTATTATGGAGTAATTTTATAGAAAGCGTATATTATTTAATTTATATTAAGGTATATACAAATTAGACTTAATGATAATTATATGACTTATTGATTTAGATACCATGTTGGTAATTGATGAATCTTAATAAAAATGGTTATTTTCCTCTCTATGTAATATGTGTTGAAATGATTATATTTGACTGGACATAGTTTTGATGAGCGGTTAATGATATCATGCATATCTAGTGCTATTTATTTATTTGGTGTGATAATGATGTTGCATACTCATGATGGTTAAGAAATTCATGATGTGACATAAGTACTATTTAATTATTGTGGCCATATGCATTAGTTTCTATGAAGTTATGATTATAACTAACGCATGGGTTGCAAGTTCAGATGTGGTGATTGATAGAAAATCCACAAATAAGACAAAGACATGGTGGTAGTAAGTTGATTGAGGACTCGGGGGTGACAATTGGAAGAAATATAGGTTTCAGCTTTCCTAAGGTTCGGTGTAGATTCGTCCCCAACAATTTGTTGCAGTCAACAGAATCTCGATGGCATTACAACCCCAAAACCACTAGTAAGATTTATATTAGTTATTCACTTTCTAGGTATGTATTATTTGATAATGTTTTCTTTCTAAAATCCTATGGTAATTTGATGAAGATTTGTGTTGATGTATTTAACTTATTATCTATGTTGATGGATACTAGCGGGTTTGATGTATTAATTTTGTATATTCTCATTTTGGGCCATTCTAATTAATACAAATGAGCTTTGTGGGAGGTTATAGTTATTACTACTACTAGTCATTTTGTCTCCCAAAATTCCCTTCCTCGAGAATGAACGAATGACATAATGTTTCTCACCTCCCTTTTCTACCATTAAATAGAACCAACTATTCTAAAAACGGCAAGAAGAATTGGAAAGGGGTTTGCATGTGGACAATCCATATGTCATCGTGCCAACTTTTATTTCTTTTTTTTTTATCGAATAATTTTTATTTTTTCTTCGTTAGTTGTTACTTTATTTATTGTTATATTTCATTCATTATTTGCTATTTATTTATTTATTATATTTTCTTTGTTATTTTCTATTTTTATTTATTATTAAATTTCTTCATTATTTTCATTTTTTATTATTATTATGTTTTTTTGTTATTTTTCATTTTATTTATTTATATATTATTATTATTATTATTATTATTATTATTACTATTAATGTGGGGCATTACAAGAGATTGGGACATTAGCAAAGTGGCATGTGATAGGTTGAAATGGCCATGTTGGGTGCCAAGCTGGATGAATCTAAGTGAAATATGGCACCACCCGAATGATTTTATATCACATGATGATCTCAGCATACTGCAAACATGACATTAATTGATGATGTGATGAATTGTTGTGATTCACACCAAGGGTTTGGTTTGTGAACATTTACACCTTTAGACTTAAGGTTGTGGGAAGCCATTCATTAGAGAAATCAACGATTGGAGGAAAAAAGGATGGTCGATAAGCTCCTCTAGCGCTTAAGCCATGACTATAGGTCATGGCTTCATGTGATGTAGAGGGTTGGATTTTAAGGATGTGACAATTAATCCAACATATCATGAAGCTAAGCATCTTCTACACTTAATTTATTGTTTGTGGCTCAAGGTTATATGGGAAGAGCACTAATGATGGAGGAGATTCATTATCCTATGGAAGTTAAGGGAATAGTTTAATATTAAATTCATTTGGTGAAGAGAATTGAAGGTTGAGGTCCTCGACTATCAAAATTTAGTGTTTTGAGTGCCAAATTTAGTTAAGAGAAATAAAAGTAAGAATTAAGATTGTGGTTGTGATGACTAGGCATACCATATTTGAGCATAGAGGATATAAAATGTAGCACATTAGATTGATATAGCTTTCTTATTTCATTTCAATTTATAGGACAAGGCAGAGCACCAAAATGATCTCTAGGAAATTAATGGCTGAACTGTAATAGTGAGTATAGTACAATAAATGAAAGTTGATCATAGATGTTGAGGATTACCTCCTTAAGTTGTCTATGTTCATTCTTGAGATATGTAATATTTAATGTAATTCTTCCTAACGCCATGTGTAATTGATTGAAGAAATAGTTGAGTTTGATGTGTTGAGTGAGTGCCTCTGGTGCAGGTAAATTCTCAGTGTGGACACAAACAATTCTTCTAGCTCGAGAGAGCAGGTCTAGCCACAAACAAAAATATATGGAAAATCTCCTTAAGCTAGAATCAATTAAGTGGGAATACCTCTTAGAATGCTATTCCACTTGATGATGATCCTGCTTCCTCACTCCAGCTATCTCACGTTTCCTTCCTCGAATACCTGAGACAAGCAAACAACAACAACAACAAACATGATAGCATATAATATTGTATTCAACCTACTTAATAGGTCAAGGAAAATTAAGCAATAAAGATGTAAAATGACACTTCATGTAGGAAATAAATCAATAGTTTCATTTGTATAAATCATAAAGACAGTACAGCTAGTTCCTTGACATTACTGATCTCCTCCGACGTATCCAGGTTCCCACACTTCTGCTAGCACTTCATGGATAGCCTAAAAAATGAAAGTTTTAAGGCCTCTTTCCTTATAGTCTCAAACCAAACCAAAAACACAGTATTCTCCCTCAAACATACACTAGAAAGCTACAAGCTATAGATGACTTTGTTGATTACTCAAACTTACTCCAAAACTCCAACTAGATTTTCCTTGGGAAAAAGAGACTTTTTTATAGCTTGGATGGATGGGATATGGTTCCTCTCATCATGGGAGAATGTCTTATCTCTTGAGTTTGTTCCATCCTAATAGGGGAAAGGATCCCAAACTAACTTCCTCGGCTCTATTCGTCCCAACCATCTACGAGACTTCTATTACGAAGCTTCTAGATATGGAAGCTTCGGCTCCTTATTTAGAAAAGCTTCCAAATGACGATCAATGTGACTGGAAAAGGGTTGAGTCGCACCGTACAACATGAGTGCTAGTTTTAATCTATGCAAAATGGTGCAAGGAGGAAACTGGTCATTAGCGTTGGTCTTGTAAACTAGGATAGAAGGAAGATTCTTGGGAAATGATGCAATGGGGAATTATTCTGCTCATGAAGAGGGACATACTGGGAGTTTCTTCATGATGGGTAATCATGTCGGGTACACTGTAGAGGTCCTCTAGGATCATAGATGGGGAGTACAAGCATGAAGACCGAACTAGAGTGAGGGGTGAAATTCTTTACAAGTGGAAGGGGGGAACCAGATTCCATCATCGAAACACCTAAAAGCAAGCATAGATACATATACATCACTAAAAACTATGAATAATGATACATGCATTGTGGTATGGATGCAGCCACCGAGATAATGATCATGTAAATGGATCCAAGGCATGGGCACAACCATCCAGTAGAAAGGATCATAATGAAACCAAGGTATGGTCGCATTTCATATATAACAATGCATGCTATGGTCACAACCATCCATCTGAAAGAGACATGTATATCAACATGATCATGTCACCTTGCCTCACAACCTAGACTTGTGTAATCTTAGCCCAAGGTCTTACGCTCTGAACAACCTGATTAAAGTAGAAATCCTAACATGTGAATGAATGTGTTCAAGTCGAACATGCTAGAAAGTTTCTTGATTACCGATCAATGATGTGAAATGTTAACAAGCACAAGATAAACCACCAATAATGACAACGGCTCTCAAGGTACTAGCAGAATAGATCATAGAATGTGAATAAAAGACTTGATGTTGAACACCCATGAAATCACCCAATCGAAATCCAATGATGTGAACTTGTCATCGAGTGCTAAGAACTTGCCATTAGGGCATGCAAGCTCTAAGGTACTGGAAAGGAGTCTCTTGGTCAAATTCCTAGATAATGAGCTGAAGTCAATAGGAAGTGACCATGTCAAAGGAGGGCTATGATGTATCCCACATCATCAACATGAGACAAAGGGAAGAAAATGATTTTAGATGATATAGAGAATCAAGAGTAAGTGTAACTGCAGAGGGACTGACTCTTGAACATATTGGCGACACGATTTCGGAGCTTAGCAGATTTTGGATCCATAGGATCAGTGGTCATGATGATGTGGCAGAGATCAAATGGAAGGAAAAAATGAATGACCCAAGCCAAGAAGGTCAATGATGAAAAGGAGGATATCCCAACCTAACACGAAGCAGAAAGTGTCATGTTCAAGAGTGAGTTGCCGACACAACTGATGGAATTTTCAATTTTTCCCCACCATTTCTGGCAAGTACCCCAATTATTTTTTATTGCAATCTTGAAGAGGATAGTATGTGCTTGCACTGTAAGTTCATCCTTCTGACTAATCTAACTGTTGGCTTGTTGGGGCCTGACCCAAGTTCAGAGTTAATTAGCCAAGCAAATCCCGGTACTATTGGCCCTTTTGGCAATAGTTCGCGGAGCGGGGACTGAGGTCTCACCTGAAGTAGTATGGGAGGGTGCTAGAACTAGGTTTCCACACCCTTGAGATGTCTGAGAGGTTCTACTAGTCTCACTAGGTCTCGTTGCGCACAAGTTACCTCGCACACTTCTCTGTTCCTTACGCTCTGATATACTGCCTTCTCTCAGCCCTAACTAGGGACTGTGGAGCTTCCATGCTACTAGAGCCGCACTCGGGGCTATTACTTGCGACCTTACTTATCTTCTTATACCAGTTAATTACCTTCGCGTATTTAATGTTAATATTAGTTATATAAAACATTCAAAGAAGCTCGTGCAACATATTGACAATATATTTGCAACTTATACCCAAATATATATTGAAACAAGAAAAGATGCATAGAAATATGGTAAACTTTCTCTTTATTGATTCCTTCAACTTTTACAAACTCCTCCTGCCCTGCACACTTAGCTGCAGGAGTCTGCTCACTCAGCTGTAGAGCCTTCTCCTACTCTACCATCCAAAAACACACTCTACACTTAGACTTAATCCTTTCTTTTCATTTTCTTCTCTCTATCTCCTTTTACAACTTAGAGCCTCACTCTATTTATACAATCCCATGGTCCATGGACCATGGGTAGGTCTATCTAGCTGAAATTTCATTACAAAAACTAGGGTAGACAACCCTACCACTCTATTATAATTTCGCACCCCGCGCCTGCAATTCGCGGAGCTTTTACAAAAAGATTCGGTCAAAAATGTCTTGGGGGGATTCCATGCCCAACAGGCCCCTGATACAAACATCCTGACTCACCCTCGAGTCACTCTATCAACACAGAGACCTTTGCACGGAGTCCCTCCATCTCTTCTCGAACTACGGCAAGGTCGACACTGCACTGAGCTACTGCCCGCTCGATTTGCTACATGTGTTGTTCTGAGATCGCGTTGTCGGAAGTGCTTCAATACATCCATGCATGTGCCCCCTACACTTTTGTGAGCTTTCCTTCAATTTCTGTTGTGATAGTGAAGGCCTCGTCGATCCAAGGCTAAACGCACACCTTCAGGATTGCTTCCTTGTGTCGTGCCACGTCCACCTGTTCCTTCAGCGCTTTCGCCTGCTACATCCACGCGAGCCTCTAGGTGAGGGTCACCCTCTACATAGTTCCTTTGATGCTGCCATATTGCTGTTGGAGTTCTCGCACCTATGTCTCTGAGCACTACATGTTGGGATCCTCCTGCAAACTGATGAGGACTTCCAATGACTCTTCCAACATGTTGGTGCAGTCCCGCACTAGACTGTCGATTTCATCCAGTCCAACTGTAATAGTGATAGCACACTATTCTCTGACTTTCAAAGGGGTGGATGGTTGCACCTTTAACGCAGCTCGGCGATCTGGAGGTTCAGCTCTAGGTGAACCTTTGTCAGTTCCTCCCCCGCTTCTCGTACCCCTGTTGCTAACTTGACGATGCGCGCCTCTACCAGAGTGTCGACTGGGATGGCCAACTTCGGGACATTTTGAAAAGCGTCATCTATTACCTGTTCTAGTTGTCGATTCTGTGACACCACTTCGTCGCGCTGCAAGCTCAACTATTCCATATTGATTTTTTGCTCGTTGATGACTTGCAATGTGCGACTCTCCGTAGCCCGTAGTTCTGCAACTATCCCATCCTACAGAACGTATAAGGTATCCTGCCAGAGTGCAGCCAGATTGATGCCGAGACACTTCATCATGCTAATCATAGGCCTGTCCACCTCATTTGCTGTTACTAGTTCCCCTTCTGGCAAAGCGACAATATTCGTCACCCAGGCATGCGTCATCTATTTTGTTGTCGTTGTTCCTACTGCGAGGCTTGTTGAAAGGGTACCACCTGAGGAGTGTGATGAGCCCCAAAATTGGTAACTTGTTGGGCTCATTTGGCCTAATTATCCTTGTTCAGTCCTTGTTCAAATCCTTTATTTTCCATAGCTTATGCATTATTTTCAGTATGTTTATGTCATTTGTACGAATAAGGGAAGTCACTCTTCCTAGGTGGCTAACACATGCTTATTTCAGGTTTTTTGACACATATTGGAGCAAAATTGAGTAGTCATGGGCTAAAAGACAGCCAAGCCTGAGGTGAGGATTCGTAGGGGGGTTGTCTATGGCATTAAATAACCCTTCCTCGGGATCTTCACCCCCAACTATGAGCTCCAAAGACCACCAAAACCGAATCTAGAAGGCAGCCAAGCAGAATTTAGAAGGGACTGTCTAACTCACAGTTGGGACAACCGAGTTCCACAGATTGAGGAGGCTAGCTAGGTCCCTCGTGATGTATAAATGTTGAGGCCTCAGCCTTCGTAAGGGAC